>JAULBS010064155.1:12690-22716 GCA_032355785.1 Symmetromphalus regularis | reverse complement strand
TCTGAAGGCCTGACAGAACACACTCATAATGGAGCCCTTTCTCTCGGCTGCAGATAAGAAAGAATATTTATAATTATCAGGCATGGTACTGACTAAAAATGGTTTTCGCAGAACGATGTCACCTCTCATGACGAGAAGTAGAATAGCTTTTGTACGACCAAGCACTATGCATAGATGATGATGACTGCACATGTGCGGAAGCTACCACACACTTTCTCTTCCTTTCCATCAGCCTTTGTTGCGTTCAGGACAAAATTGCAAAAATGACTAGGTTTTGCGCTTCATGTTAAACCAGTGACACCATATACATTTACGCATAGATAACATAAAAAGAAGGCATTTTTTTTCTTGTTATAATTCTATTTTTATTATTATTATTTTGCTTTTCATGGAATTGTACGATTTCACGGAGAAGTATCACGCCTGATTATAATAGTTTATGTGTGAGTGCCTCACAGAACATGCTTATACTGGAGACCTTTCTCTTGGCTGCAGGTAATAAAATCAATACGGTGAATTTACAATTTTAACATCTGATATTAAGCCTGTGTTTTGCATTTGGAAATAGCATGACATCAATCCTTAAAGCACAAGTGAAATACATGTATAGCCACTTTCATAGTCATTATATTCAATATAGTATTATAAATTAATTAACTTTAACAATGTGTTTGAATAAAATCACATAATCATGTTCTAAAACGAAATAAAATTATGCATTAAAATTTAATGGCTTTTGATAGTTTTCGGAACCATTCGGTAATTTCCATATGCTATTTTGTACGAGATTTCAATAGAGCCAGGCAAAGGTAATCAGTCATTCACTGTTCAGCGTTTCACTTATCTGGAGTTGTTTCCTTTCGTTATGGTTCAGTGTGTTGCATTGAATTGTACAAACAGAGCATACAAAGGATGTGGACTGTCATTCTTTGACTTTCCAAAGTGTTTGATTAAGACTCAATATTTACATATCAAAATCCTGTAATCGTTTGTGCTTGACACCTTTAGAAAAATAATGTTTTGTGTACAATTCGGACATTTTAAAATCATTGAAGGAAACAGAAGTTGTTCCAAAAAAATAATAAGTCTTAAGAAGGACGCAGTTCTAACAGTATTTTGTTTTGTTTGCCATTGTACAAAACCCTTAAACCCCGGTGGGCAGAGCAAATGTTTCTAATGTTTATACCCTGGCATCTGTAATTTTCCTCCACATGTCAGCAAAACCAGTGATCAGCTGTTCCAAGTGTGGATATCCTTGTTCTTTATTATTATTTATTTACCACATTAATTATAGATTTTTTTTTTTTAAATGCATTTGAATTGACATATGTTTCAGACAATTTTGTTACAAACATTTGCAGTGGGAAATTCAAGCCTAGAAAAAATGTTTTGAGATGTGCCTGTCAAAATGTCCTATGTCAGTTAATTTGTGCCAGTCAAAAACGGAAACGTACCTGTCACCAAATTAAATTGAAATTTGTAAAATTTAATATTGAAATAAATAAATATTATATAGCTTTAGTGTCATCACAGATACTTCAACTTTCGAATTTGCTTCATGTTTCAACCACATAGACACATTTGGACCAAATCGTCACTTACCCATTTCAGCAAAGTACTCTGTACATGTACATGTATATGCAAAAAATCATTAAAAAAATTGGCGAATAAAAACACCGCAAAAATCGCATACATGCTGGTAGTGTCATGAATTGAATTACACGTGAACTTATTTCCAGTTTGGCTGTGAACACTGTACCATAAATTTGTAATACATTCAACAAGTTATCAACATTGCATACAAACGCGGTTTTCAGTTTTCTTTGTTTTTACAAAGATTATATGTGATTACTCATCAATAATTATGAATATTCTTAGTTAATCTGAACAGAAATGTGAGGGTACTATCAATGAATAGACCTACTATTTGTCTAAAAAGTTGCATCATGTGCGTGTTCGGAAATATATATAACACATGGATAGTAGGTTGATAATGTCAAAGTGTATAAATGAAACTGTAACTGAAATGAGTTTGGTAAATGTTCCTTTTTTATTCTTTTTCTTTTTATTATTGGGGGGAATGTGGTTGCGAAAATAATTCCTTACAAAAATTGAAAATGAAAGCTCGATTGTGAATGATTTTAGCTGCAAAAATAATTGCGTAGACGGTACTGGAATGTAATGTTTTAACTTTTTCTCCAAAGTTGGAGGAGTTGAATATGAGGTATCTCCATAATTACAAGTACTGGGAGGCTACTGTTTTGTTCTACGTCTTGCCTTCATGACCAATCACATGACATCAGCATGCTACATACATTAAAGCACAGGCCTGACGTCACCTATTTTAGCTGCATATTCAAATTCCATTTTCACAGCTTATTCTATATTATCAACTGATGTCATTTAATGACACTGATGGGGAAAGGGACAGGTGGACGTTAAAAAAAATTCATCAAAAGTTTTGGCAACTTCAAGCTAATGTTTCCGGTTATTTAGGTCATTCGCAGGTTATTTAGGTCATTCGGAATACATCAGGCGATTACGGATACAGGGGCTTCAATGTATTATTATTTATAGCGTCATCGGGCTTGATCGGTTCTATTAATAGATTTATTCGGTAAATGTTGTGGCATCGTGGCGACTGTTCAGTTATTGGTAGGCACATGTAAGAATGTGTATGATCTTGAAACTCCTCAAAATATACATTTTAAACTTATAACATCAAACTGATTCGACATGAAAACAACTGATTTTGTGTTGGACAAAATGACCGCTAATATTAAATTTGTGACTGTCAAAGCTTGACAAATGACAATTTTGTACTCTGACAAAGAACATTAAGGGCCGATTTCTCATCGACAGTTCAACCTTGATTCTTAGTTTAAACTGTGTCCGCACATGTTAAAAGAATGGGTTGAACTGTAGATCGTGGCTCAACCATCAACGAGAAACTGGGCCTAAATGTTGTGTTATTAAAACCAACTGTCACCAACTGCATGTGTCAAATTGTTTTAAACCTCTAACAAAGAACATTATATGTTCTGTTAGTAAACCCATGCTGTTCTTTTATTACTTTCTACACAGAAAAAAACTACCATGTTATTTTGCTTAGCACTTGATTATGTGTGAATAGGTCAATCTCCAGGTTTTTACTGAAACCTCCAGGTTTTTGGGCTACAGTGTCCAGGTTTCCAGTACCTAGAGGTTGAGAGTTCTGATATGTATAGCATGAGGGTACATTGTATTAGCAATATGCATGTAATGCTTGATCAAACAGATAAAACCAAATTGAACATGCCTGTAGTAGATGTAAAATACTGGTTTTATATTAGTAGCACATGTGTACCACTGCTTAACAAGTAGAGGAAATGACAGTTATGTCCCTTTCATTTTATGGAATGATGTAACTATACAGAACTATTGCTGTTGGTGAATATAGTAAGTATTACTGAACATTTCTAATGAAAACAATTTATCCATACAAATTATATAAATGTTTTGGCCCAATATATATTATTTTGACATATTATTGTGGGCCTCATGTCCAATAAATGTAAAACTATTATAAACAGGCTGCAGAAAAGATTAATGCCTGTCAGAGATGGGCCTGAACAAAAGTTTTCCAATGTTATAACAGGTCTTGAAAATTGAATATTGACACTGATGAAACAGTGACATGTTTAGGTACAGTACTGTCATTGACATAAACAGGACTGTTTTTGTGTTTGTTTTTTTATATTGGGGGATCCAACAGCACAAAACACTAATAAGATTGCAAGACAATATAATATGTGGAAAAGGGAAAAAAGGTATGATTGGGAGGGGGCATGGTAAAATATCCACATGAATCCCCTCCCCTTCTTTATAAATAATTTTAATAAAATTGAATTATTATTATTTATTTTTTTTATTACTTTTAATTAACTTAATCTTATCTTCAGATTAGGATTAGGCTTAGCTTAGCTTCATTCTTTTGAACAGTCATCACATCCAAATAATCTGCTGAATAGATGGAGGTGGGAGGGGTTCGGGTGGAAATCTTTCCGACAGTTACAGCCTTCCTATAGCATTTTAGTTTTTTTGTTTTGTTTAACGACACCACTAGAACACATTGATTTATTAATCATCGGCTATTTTATGTCACACTTTTGGTTATTTTGACACCTAGTCAAGTGTGAGCCAGCCTCCAGTGTGTTCAGCTTGAGAGTTCGATTTTCTAACGCTAGACCACATAGACTCACCCTAACTATAGCAATTTTATTGTATCTATACATTTTGTCTTTGTGAATGAGCTACACCAACAGCAGCAATTATTAACACGTCAGCAAAATGTACCATTGTTGAAGTCCCTGACAAGTGTCTATTTATATCACAAAATGTACCATTGTTGAAGTCTGACAAGTGTCTATTTATATCACAGCTGTTAAAAGTTGTCAATTACCATCATTAAGTCAAACTGTAAACTGACAAAAGATTACCTCATATAGTATGATTATTACTGTACTCTAGAATTACCCACATTAGAAGGTTAAAAACATGATAGGATTTAATCTAACTGGAATAAATCAATCTTTATCAATTAAGACGTGCTTATGGATATTTATCTCTCAGTCTTAAAGTAGATTTTTATTTTACAGACTTCAAGATGGAAGCCATTGCACAGAATATGTTGAGAACTTTCCGCACAATGGCAGTTGTTGCTGGTGGAAAACAAATATTGAGAATGAAGAAAAGCCGGTAAACTAAAAATAAATATCCATGTAACATTAACAAATAGTACATTTGATAAACTTTAACATCCTAAAACACAGTTATTTTTTTATCATAAAGATTGTGATAAGTTGCTATGGGCTGGTGTTAACACATTTTATAATCTTAATGTTTTTGAAGATGAGAAGAAAACATTCCTTGACCATCATTAGTAAACTAAGCAAATAGTTATATTTAAATACCGGCCCATAATCCTTATGCCTTTAAAATGTTTTGATGGAAAGAAATAACAACTCTTACATTATAAACTTAAGAGTGGCATGCTGTCAGAAATTTTAACATGTTTTGTTGTCTTTATAATATAAGTTTAGTACATTAATATATATAACATATGTATAACATGAAACAACTTAATTTATATGTACTTGCAGAATGTTCATCATTGGTGGAACTGTGCTGGGGGGCGCTTATTTCAGTCTTTCAACCACAAAGGTAATGCATAGATCTAATGTAAACCTGTTCAAAGACTGGTCTTCATTAAAATATTCTAATTTCATTAAATTATCTCCCTTGTATCGCTTGCATTCTTAAATGTAAATATTATATTAATAAATATCTTCAAACTTACATATTTTTATTTTTAAATAATTCACAAACATAGTGACATATATTTTTAATATGTGAATCAACAATGAGTTCATATGTGAAACAGTATTTTATGTAATGTAAAATCTGTTAACATTTTGTATAATGTTCGAGCAGGGTTTTTTAGAATACGGTAGTCCAATGTGTGTGGCTAGTAGTTTTTGTAGTCGGGCTACCAAATAATCACTTTCCACTAGCCCAACAGCTAGAGAAAAAAATTTAAAATCCTAACAAAAACTCTGCAAAGAAACAATTAAAAATAATAATAATAGAAATGTGCTATTGATATTGACAAGATACGCATTTCCGCTGCATTCGTAATTCATTCGCAATACAACATACTACGTTCAGTATTGGAAAGTGCTTGATATGGTTTTTTTGATAAATAAAGTTTATTATTATTAGAAAAATAACTCTCAAGCTTGCGTATTCTGCCAAAAAAATGTAGTCCAAGATTTCTGTTTCCGGCAAGATACTAATATTCAGAAGAGTGTCGAATGGCTTCCGGTCAAAACAAATCAAGCTTTTCTGTTCTTTTGTCGTTAAAAATACAATTATTATAAGTAATTAATGTAACCATTGTTACCTATTACATTGAAGGTAATAATTATTTTACTTTAGGTTGTCAGTTTTTAATCTTACTCCGACTGAGTCAGTCATCCGCGAAGTCTGAGACAATTGGATCGCACGTGGCATTTTTTGTAAATAAACATGTAGTTCGCTATCTGATAGATCTGTTGTGTTCTTTTGTTTTTTGAAAATGGTGACCCTAATCTTACAATAAATCAGAGTGCAGAAATTGCAGAATGCTGGAAAAAGCCAAAAAAACTAACAAAAAATTAATAAATAAATAAAAAAAATCCTTGCTTTTTATGTTCTCTATTCGTGAATGTGTGTGGTGTCAGTGGACCAGCCTTGCGTTCAGGACAGGCTAGCATATGCTGTTGCTTCGTAGCAATTTCACTGGTTCCAAACATTCTCATTGGGTGTAACATGAAGTACAAACCTAGTCTAGCTAGCAGTTTTGTCCTGAACGCAGCAAAAGGCTAAGTTAGAGGAAGAGGAAGTGTATGGTAGCTTCTGCACATGCACAGTCATCTATGCATGGTGCATGGTCATGTTAAAGCTATTCTACTTCTCATCTTCAGGGGCGAAATCGTTCTGCGAAAACAATTTTTTGTCAGTACCATGCTTGGTGTTGGTAGATCTGTAAGCTCAGTCATAAAAAAAATAGAATGCCATATATATAAATTAATGCTACAGTCTTATTTCAGGTGTATGCAAAGGGAATAGATGTGAGGGCCCAGCGGTCACAGTGGATGTCTGACCCAGTTACAGATTATGAAACACTGGAAAAGGTGTGTGGTATTTTCCCAAATAATAGTGAGTCACAATGGTCGAGAGGTAGTGCATCGGACTCTCAAGCTGAAGACAGTGGCTCAAACCCCGTTGGATGCCAAATTACACTGACTACATGTTGCAATAACCAAATGTTTGACATGCAATAGATGACAGGGATAGAAACTAATGCTTGCACCCTATCCTGGGGCAAGTAAATATTGCTGGGGGCGAGTAAATCCTTACTGACGCTAGTTCCCCAGGTCAGTAGGGTTTTTCTTTCCAATCTTGTATTACAAATTTGTATTATTTTTATGTTGTAGCTGTTAGACTGATAATTTGCTATCATACCCATTAAACATATTTATTTGATCAAAATGCACTTGCTGTACGTGCTAGCAGAATTTTATCCTGTCTTTTTCGCTTTCGGCTGGTGCTTTATAATCTCACATTTTTAGATCCCCGTCTTCCACTTCAACTAGTACACACAATATATAGACATTTTAATGGTTAATAAAAAAAATAAAAACTTTGTAACACCAATACAATTTGTCTTCTCAACATGAACTACATCTGTAATTCGAGTTATGGATCAACCCAATCTTAAAATTAAAATGGGGGACCAGCAATTTTTTGTGGGAACGAATAACTTTTTAAGGCTACTAGTCCCCCATGCGAGTTGAAATAATTTCTTAATTTCTACCCCAGGATGATGATTAATAACATAATGTGCTGTAATAGTGATGTTAAACCACAATCATCAGCTTGAGAGTTTGCTCGTGATGTGAAGATGAATATTTATTAAAACTGAAGTTTTGTCTATATGTTTCAACAAGATGTTATAAAATAGGGAAGGGTGATTGGAAGTAGGTTTTGTCTCTCCTACTAACACTAATCAAACAGACAGCATGGCGTGCTTGAATGTCAATTAGATCTAAGCACAAAAATAAGTACAACCCACCAGTAGTTGGAGTGATTCGCTATAAAAGCACGGGACTTGTACAAACATTGTGCACAAAGATTTTCTATAACACCGGTGTTTCAAGGTGAGGTTGTTAACCCTAAGCTCAACCTATACTTTGAGGGAAGGAGATCAGCTTTAGTCTAGGCTCTACCCTTCACCGATCTGGTTTGGATGGTCTTTACAGAAGTATTTGACTCCCACTGACCGAGTTTTTGGGGTCGTTTAGACACAAGTTATTTTACCATGACAAATAAAGAACTGATGAGACATGTTATATTTGGGGGTTTGATTAAACAAACATAAATACCTGTTGTTATTAAGATGGTTATGATTACTTGTTTGTATTTTTCAGAACTCTGATGACATCAAGGCAAGAATGGAGATGATGATAATGAAAATTCAGGTAACATTACATGTCTGGTATATTAAAGATTTCTGCATGGAGTATGATTTGCTGGACATTGGTTTCTTTAATTTCCCACAGGGCTCCTGCTGTCAGTCAGATGACTGCATAACATCTAGGCTGACTATCTCACATTGACTAACAATACTTTATTTTATTTTTTATGCTTTATTTTTATTTTAGTTTCAGACTGACACAAGACTGGTTTGATTGATGAATCATTCACAATGACTGATTTCCTATCAGTACAAACAGACCTCAACAGACATTTTATCTATTAGTATAAATGTGTTTGATAGTCATGGCACCCTCACCCTAGTATACATTTTGTACTAATAGGAAAATATTGATAATTGTGACACTAATCTTACAATGATTAATGATGTAAAACGGAATAAAGTTTTCAGTAGAGCATTCTATGTGACTGACATAAGGGCTGTCATAAGTGAAGTGTTCATCCATGTTTTGTGATGTTCAACAATTAATTACGGGCTAGTTGACTTTTGGACATATTTTCCTTGTGTTCTATTATTTTTTATATGTGTTTAGCTCACTGTTGTGTAAAATGTGAAGCATGAAGCAAGGAGAGGGTTTAGGGGTATCACTGAAAAAATATCTTTTAACCCTTAATTAATTTTGTTGAGTGTATTAACCATTTTTTGTCATTTGACTTAAAGTAAAAGTCCCATGACAAATCACTGATGATTGTTGTGAAATTTATAGCCCTGAACAAATGTGATGCTAGAAAACCCAAATCAAATCCCATTCAGGAGATGAAATCTCCACTCAAAGTAGTTTGAAAAAAAAAGAAATAATAATACAAAAATAGCTCAGTTACTTAGCCTCAAATATATTAAAATTGCTTTAAATGGGACATTATATGATTCCCCCCCCCCCCCAACATACCCCATGCATTGTTTTACACCTGCAGAGATCACAGTGTGTCACTTTACACACCATAATCTCAATCCCCCCACCCACCCCAGCCCATACAAACATTTCTGCCTGCACACCTGTTGAGATATTTGAAATAAAGTACTGGTGACAAATTTGAACATTTTATTGCACATTGTTTTAACTATATTTAATTGTAATATTTTGTCTTGGATTCGTTAGTTTTAAAGTCTTATAACCTAGTCCAGTTTTTTTAATGATTCTTTTACTTTTATAATTACAGGCTGATGTTTGTCATGCTCTTGAAAAACAAGATGGGGAGAAAACATTTCAAGTTGACAAATGGAGTAGAGCTGAGGTTAATATGAATATCCTTTCTTTAAACTGAGAGTATGATAAACTGTACAATATTCCCAGGCAGACAGAACAAAATATGATAAAAATGGTACAAAATATAGTGTGTCGTAGGTCAGAGGTAGAGAACCTACCTCATTGGATTAATCCCCTTCAGAAGACCTTTGAGACATCTCTCATTCCAGCCAGTGGTCCATATCTGGTGTAACCATGGTGTGTGTCAGCCTTTCTGAAGGAAGATGCATATAAAAGACCTTTGCTGTTAATAAAAAAAGAGTAACCTATGTGGTAGCAGGTTTCTTTTCTGAACCATGTGTCACCAATACATGAGTTTGGTATCTAAAAGCTGCTAGGACATCATTAAACAAACATTTCTTTCTTTACATATTACAACAAAGCTGAATAAGGAATGGTTTTTTACAAAATTGTTACGCTAAGTGTAGGTCGACCCATTTTTTATGTGTATTGAATTTGTTATTTTATATCCATGTATGTCTTCTCTACATGCAGGGTGGCGGTGGTGTCATCTGTGTAGTTGATAAGTGTAGTTTAACCCATTCTGTTTTGTGTGTTGAATTTGTTATTTTATATCCATGTATGTCTTCTCTACATGCAGGGTGGCGGTGGTGTCATCTGTATACTTGATAAGTGTAGTTTAACCCATTCTGTTTTGTGTGTTGAATTTGTTATTTTATATCCATGTATGTCTTCTCTACAT
>JAULBS010064155.1:0-12590 GCA_032355785.1 Symmetromphalus regularis | reverse complement strand
TCTGTATACTTGATAAGTGTAGTTTAACCCATTCTGTTTTGTGTGTTGAATTTGTTATTTTATATCCATGTATGTCTACTCTACATGCAGGGTGGCGGTGGTGTCACCTGTGTGATGCAGGATGGCACAGTGTTTGAGAAGGCTGGAGTAAACGTCTCTGTTGTGACGGGAAAGCTGCCTAAGGGAGCTATCGAACAGATGAGATCAAGGTGACAGAAGAATTTTTGAATATATATTTATTTTACTGTTCTGTAATTTAACTTCATCCATCTGTTCTTTGATTGCATTGTTGTTTGCCAGTATGGCCAAAACTGTATCAGGTGTCTGCTAATGGTATAAAGATGGCTTACACAGTATGCTCATTTCCTGAAAATTTCATCACAGTACCACAGTAAGAGAATTTATCAGCAGCAGTTATTATTGTCTGAATTTCGAGGATTGGCTTTTTTATAAACGAGGCCTTTAAAAATGGTTTTATTTGCGATATTTATTTCTAGGATTGGAATTTCAATATGGTGTCCTCTACATCCTCCCAAATAAATAATGGGTTGCTTATTTCCACACTCACCCCTGCATTTTAATAGATTTTTATTTCTTGAAGTAACCTATTAAGTTTTCCCATTTCAACCAATATTATCCTAAAGTGCCAAAATGCGTCCTCTGTCCAAAATGCATCGTATGTTACTTCCGAATAAACAGTGCTTGTGAATTTTAAAATAACTCACCACACACTTTAGCAATACAAGTCTTGATCAAATAGATGTAAAAAATATACAGAAAAGAAGTCAAAAACTATTTTTGGTTCACTAGTGTAGATTACCTCTTTTTTTCCACTCTTAAGATTTAATAAAATTTTAGGGCAGATTTTAAAAAGTGATTTGTCACATAACAGCGATTGGAATCGTTCACCTCTTTATGTCAAACACATCTGGGTTTGGTCTACAATCACGATACCATGGAATTCGTTTTGGTGGGAACATGTTTCTGATAACTACGTGTGATGGTCGCAAGAATTGGACACAGTTTGGCACTAGTAAATTAATTATAGCATTTGACAACACATTAGAAATAGTTTTTCTCACCAAATACAGGTAAAAATAATTTGTTATTGATTGCATTACTAAATTCAATAACGTAAACATTGATGTCGTTAAGTGTACTATGTGACTCAACTGTGCATGCCAGTAGCCAGTTCCTGTTAATGGAACACAATTTGGCATGACGAGGATATATACTTTGCTGTGTGCGGTCCTTTCGATGGCAATTTCTTTCTGCCCATTTTACACAATTATTTACTGTTTTAGGGGGAAACAGCTCGAAGGTGAAGATCTTCCATTTTTTGCTGCTGGAATTAGTTCCGTTATTCATCCAGTAAGTACAGACTATTCCGTTATTCACCCAGTAAGTACAGACTATTCTGTTATTCACCCAGTAAGTACAGACTATTCCTTTATTCACCCAGTAAGTACAGACTATTTCTATTTGCTGTTACTAGTTTTCCAGTTTCTCCAGGATTCTTTATTTCAGATTGGTAAAGCTTGTGTATGTGCATAAGCCATAAATTGGTTATGCAAAATATACTGTTGTCTTAATTTTAGTGTGAACAAAAAACTGAGTTTCCTAAAACTAGGATTGCTTGAGCAACGTATAGATAAAACAATCATTCATGCATTTCTAATGTGCCTATATTGTCCTATTGCAGAAATTCTATAAATACTGGTACATGCTGTGCCTTTACACTTAAGGCTTTCATTTCATTCATGCATTGCTCAGTCTTATTTTGTATAACCCATTTTTTTGTTTACTCTTTAAATTATCGTGACAATTCACATAACATATTTTGTAATGATACACAAAACCACGTTTTATTTCCTGTGTTGCTTGATTCTTATATTTTGCACTATTTCCCACCATTTTCCAAAAGACATCATTTTTTATTTCGTTTTAGTGTAAAATTCCCTTAAAAATGTAAAAAATACCCAATTTTTATATAAACAGAAATAGAAACTGAACATTCCCAATTTCTTTGTGAAATTATGCAACATTTCCTAAAGTTGCATTTTATAAATAAAACCCTATAAAATGAAATGGGTTGCCTTTAAAATATATTTTGTGTAATAGTGAGTTCCACACATTTTTGTACTATTAATTTGTTTTTCAATCAAAACAATCTCGGTTTTAACATGAATGGAGAACAGTTTTGAATGAAAGCACCATTTGGTTTTTATTTTAGAAAAATCCTCACATACCGACCATGCATTTCAATTATCGCTACTTTGAAGTCACTTTGCCGGATGGATCGAAAAAATGGTGGTTTGGTGGTGGAACAGACCTAACTCCATACTTCCTAGTGGATGAAGTGAGTTTGTCAGAGATGTACAAATTAAGAAATAATTGCACTCATCTGGGACTAGTAGCCTAGCACATTGATCAGTACCCATCAAAAATAACTTATCTCCCCTTTCATTGGTTGGAACCACATCACAGAGATACTAATGCATGTAACATATTTTTACCAATTTTGAGAAGACAAACCATTGTTAGAAAGTTGTTAAGCATCGTATATAACATAGGTTGTGTATTTTTGATGTTTAATATACATTGAAAATAAATAAAGCTGGAATCTAAATAAATGTGTTTCGGAGAACAAAACATCTGCTGGCCCAGGGGTCCAGCATTATTTATATTTATCATGTCCATGTTATTTGTGTATTAATTTCTATGTCTGTTGATTAATTACTATATCTGATTTAAAACGGTAGTTGGAATCTCATACCTAGAATGAAAGTTTTGGAGAACCTAATATCCTTAAATATTTATTCCATCAGAGTATAGTGTTAAAAGAATTGTGTATGCATGAAAATCAGTGCTGATGACTGGTGTACAATAACTCATTGTTAGATTAACTTAGTCTTGTTCTTATATTCATGTTCAAACACTGTCCTGGCCACACGACTCAGCTTTCCACAACTTAGGCTTATGTTAGTAGGAGATAGCAAATTAATTGGTGCCACAAAATGTGGGTACTCTTTTTATCAATAAGAGCATGTGAACTTCATGTGCACTTTTCACGGACAGGTCAACACTATCCATGGCCTTTGTTATATCAATTGTAGAGCACTGGGGTCATATGTAAAATAACATTTGTACAGTCAAATCAGTGGACTCATTTGGGCAATTTTTTCATTACAACCAGTAATCCACAACTTGTGTAACGAAGACCTTGGTATGTGCTCTCCTGTCTATGGGAATATGCTTATAAAAGATATCTTTCTATGTAATTGGAAAGAATAGCTTGTTTGCCTGTTGCAGGTTCCTGTAATTTTCAGATGCCACTACCATATCAAACTGTATGCTTAAAAGGAAGATTATAATTGTTTTTATTTAACATTTTATGCCAGCCTTGACAATATATAACTACTCTTTATTTGATGAATGAAATGTTTGTTTTAACAGGACTGTATATTTTTTCATCGTGCACTGAAGAATGCATGTGACAAAGGTGGAGATAAGACGCTGTTCCCAAAGTACAAGAAATGGTGTGATGAATATTTCTACATTGCTCACAGAGGTGGGTATTTCCAAATCAAAGCATGTGTTTGAGTGTTCACAGCGGGATGTAGCTCAAACGGTAGAGTATCTGCCTGTGAAGCTTCTTCTCAGTGGACCCATTTGCAGTTTGGGTTATTTTCCGTTCCAACCATTTGTTCACAACTAGTTCATTGAAGGCCTTGGTATGTGCTGTCCTGTCTGTGGGTCAGAGCATATAAAAAATCCCTTGCTGCTTATCAGAAAGAGTAGCCTATGTGGCAGCAGCAGGTTTCCTCTCTAAAGACATATGTCAGAATGACCATATGTATGATGTCCAATAGCCGATAATAAGATAAAAATCAGTGTGCTCTAGAGGTGTTGTTAAATAAAACAAACTACTTTTTATTGAGTGTTCAACAATTACATAATGCTTGGGGAAGGGTTTGGAGAAGGCTGGGAGGTGTCTTATGGAAGATAACTGTTTAACGGTTGTTCTCAATGTTGTTCTCAATTTTGTAGGTGAATGCCGAGGTGTTGGAGGAATATTTTTTGATGACGTTGATGAGCCTGACCAGGAAGAAGTGTTTAAGTTCGTCACGGTATGGTCATAATATTTATAATACAGTGAAACCCACGTTATGGTCGTCATATTTATAATACAATGAAACCCTACCAAAATACCCATCACTTGTAAGACCACATCACTTGTAAGACCACATCACTTGTAAGATCACATCACTTGTAAGATCACATCACTTGTAAGACCACATCACTTGTAAGACCACATGACTTGTAAGACCACATCACTTGTAAGACCACATCACTTGTAAGACCACATCACTTGTAAGACCACATCATTTTGAAGACCAGTTTTTGAAAGATTGGTAGGTTGGGTGTACTTATTTTTGTGCTTATATCTAATTAAGATTCAAGCATGCTGTTCTGGGCACACAACTCTGCTTCCTGTGCTGTCTGTCCAGGATAGAGGTTAGTGCTACTGATTGTAGGAAAGATGAAACATACTGGCATCACACTAATATGTATAACCGACAGTTGATTAACCAGTGTTTTTTGTACATCATTCTAACTAAATGGAATGGTGTTAAGACTTTTCTATGTTAGTAGATGTGGTATGCAAATAAATAGTAGTTTCACCATACTGTGAGTGCTCTGTAAACTTTGGTAAGTTTGTCTTTCATGTTGAACATATGTTTTAATGGATTACTTAAGTTTGTATAAACACAGTTTTGAAAATAAGAATTTCATTGAATTTAAAAAATAATTATTAGCAGAATTAAAAAATAGTATTAAAACTTTAAGCAACCTGTGTGAGTTTAATGATAACAAGTATTGATGGTATTATTATATTTTTGCAGAACTGTGCTGAAGCGGTTGTTCCGTGTTATGTTCCAATCGTAGCCAAACACAGAGAACAGGTCTACAGCTACAAAGAAAGGTTTGTAACTTGGTTGTTTTCTTGGTTTGTAACTTGATTGTTTACTTGATTTGTAACTTGATAGCTTACTTGATTTAAAAATGTCACAGAAGCTATCAACAATGATTTTGGCCTCTAAAAATTATGCAATTGTTTACTTTGGTCATAATTTTTGCACATCATTCATTAATATGATTTTTTATATTATTGTCACTGTGGATTTAATATATTTTGTAATAGATTATAAGAAAACATTTTGCACAAATAGGTTACAAAAATTTTCATTTCTTTGAGACTTAACACTGTACTTACAAATATTAAAATGTAGATTTTAACAGCATGCTATATGGAGTCCCATTAAGCTATTTCTTATTCCAGCCATTGATCCACCACGGGTTTAACAAAGGCTGTAGTATGTGCTATTCTGTCTGGGAAATTGCACAGATGTAAAAGATGCCTTGCTGCTATCCAGAAAAAGTGACCTTTGTGGTGTTTATGGTTTTCCTCTTAAGACAGTATGTTTTACAGCTGATAGTCACAAAGTACTGAGTTGTTGTTAAACATATGGTTTTGTTATGACTTTAAATTTTAAACTTTGAATTCATTAAAAAATATGGTTAAACTGGCTTTTTAAAATTGTAAAGGGGCAGGGGTCATCCACAATTTGCATAAATAGAGATAACCACATAAGTTGCTAATTTTATGAACTGTTGTTTAATGGTACCCTATTAATATACAACACTGTTATGCAAAGTTTTCTGGGTTTTGTAACCTGGGCTGTTATGCATGCACTGAAATGTAAAACATTCTTTTATTAAATGGATGTCACTTACACTATTAACCACTTTGCTGCTGACACGTTTTGCTATAGTATTGCTGAGAGTAATTCTAAGAAAACTGAGAAATCACACCTGTAATCTTTTGCTTTTATCTCCAAAACTACTGAAGATAACAGCATAAAAGTATATATGAAATGAAAGGAAAATAAATAATAATTCTGTAGTGTAATTTTCAAAAAAATGAAGCTGTTTATTACATGAACTTCCCAAAATGCATAAAAAACAACCCAAACTGTCATAATATCACCATAGCTAACACTGACACTGTACACCAACATACTTGTCAAAATAGTCCAAATCGAAAACTGGGTCACTGAGATCAACTTTACAAAGTTTCACCTGCCCGGGACTGAAATCTTTATCATCGGTATCAGCATCATAAAGAATCTCATCCAATACTTGCTCCAATGTCCGCATTTGTTGCCTCCCAGTCATGGCTTCCAGGAGAATAAATTTTTGCATCAACCTCTGTGAAAAAACATCCATAATTCAAGCCTTGGATTATGATAATATGCTTTGTCAGACTCAGAGAAGAAGAGCTTTCAGGGGAGATAAATCTTTTTTCATTTTAGACTATTTTTCTGCAGTGCTGGATAAAAAAAAATGTATGTTTTATTCAGACATATGTTGTATGTCTACACAGCAGTGGGGTTGACAAATTTAGGATGTACGTCATACATCTTCAGCACATTGAAGAGGTTAATTTTGATATGCCTTAAAATGTAGATTTTATGTTATTTGGAAATTACAGTTTATTGCTCCCAATCTTTTTTTAATCTGCTTTGTTTAAATAGATGATCGTTATAATGCATTATTTGAGATATGTAAAATTATTTAGAGTTGTTCTTATTGATCTCAATCAGTGGACACTTGATTTGATGATATTTTGAGTCTCATCTCTCTTTCCAGCCAGTGCGGTGGCATGCAAATGTTTGGTTGATGCCCAAGGTCTTGTTTGTATGCCTTCAAGACTAAAGTATAGGGCTTAATTTTAATTTCATTATTTGATTGGATGCCTCCCTTAAGTGGATGCCTGGATCTGTCACCCCCTCTGCTCCTCTTTCTGTGCACCACTGAGGCAGTGGTCCACAAATGATTTAACACAAGCCATGGTATGTGTTGGGTCTGTTTATGGGAAAGTACTAATAAAATATATTTTCCTGCTAATCTAACAGTGTAACCTATGTGGGAGATTTTGGTTTCCTCTGTGGACCATGAGTCACAAACTGTTTGACACCTAATGGCTTCTAAATAAAGTATGTGCTGGGCTGTTGTAAAAGAACTAATTGTTTACTTTCATTATGTTGTACAGGACCTGGCAGTTACTGAGAAGAGGAAGGTATGCCGAGTTTAACCTCATCTATGACCGAGGAACAAAGTTTGGTCTGTACACACCAGGTGCTAGAGTGGAGAGTATCCTCATGTCTTTGCCTCTCATCGCTGTGAGTATTGTTAAGAGTATCCTCATGTCTTTGCCTCTCATCGCTGTGAGTATTGCTAGAGTATCCTCATGTCTTTGCCTCTCATCGCTGTGAGTATTGTTAGAGTATCCTCATGTCTTTGCCTCTCATCGCTGTGAGTATTGTTATACTATCAGCCCTAGATAAAAGCAACCACATTAGATTGCTGCAGCATTTTATCGTCATCATAAAAATAACTCAACCTATTCGGTAAAAAAAACCACTCCTCCCATTTTAAGATATCTTTTATTTTATTTTATATGTATATTATGTAAATGCAGTTGTAGTCTTTTTAAAATTGCTATTGCAGCATCATAGAAATTGCAACTAAGTACCATCACAAAAGGATCTGAATTTCAAGACATAGGTTATCCATTTTTTAGAATTATAAGATCATTGTGTGTTGTCAGTAATATGTTTTATTTATCTTAGTGGTTGGTCAAATACACAACTGCTTATTTAAATGATACATTAAAACATTCCTTTCCTTTCAAAATAAGTGGGAATGACAATGACTAAACAAAAAGGGATATAACTAAGAATAAGCCAGCTTTTGGTAAAGACATTTTGAGAGTTATCCAATGACTGGAAAATAGCCACAACAGAGTAATATTTAACGAGTAAGGAAGATAAATGAAGGACCGATTGCTGCTATAAGAAAGTAGCCTATAGAACTGATGCAAGTTTATTATTTAATACTTACACATGATAATTAACACTTTGCTTGAAATATTATTAAATCATTCCTTTATTTAATTTACTTTTTTTTTACATAAATAGTCTGAATGTAAATAACTGAATTTGTTAATTCATGATATTTTCAGAGATGGGAATACTGCCATACTCCAGAACCAGGCTCCAAAGAGGAGAGATTGGTGGAAGTACTGAAACATCCTAAAAAGTGGATATAAACATGGAGTCTATGAAGATGGTGTTTCGTCATGAAGACTGGTGTGATGAATCTGTACAAACGAGCAATAAAAACAATGCATAGTTTGTGTTAAACAAATCAGATGTTGATAGATGTACACTCACTTCCCACTGTATTTTGGGTTGCTTTCCCAGTACTTACTAGAGCTGAAAGATGATGGTGAAACTATTGCAAGGCTACCAGCCCATGAAATTAACAGCAGCAATCGTGCTGTAAAAGCTGCTCAGTAATCAATTTGCAACAGTATTGTACTGGATTAGAAAAATATAAATATACATTATGCTAACTTTGTTAAAATTGCCATTGCAATTTAATAACAAAAATTTTAGTGATGGCATTTAAATTCTGTTATAAATTTGTCTCATTTTCAAGGCTTTCATCTGGTGCATGAATGGAAAGAATGACCATTCCAGAAGAAAAAAATCAGTGATATTACTTACATGTGAAGATTGCCAAATGTGCCTTGATAAAGTTGATATAGCATTCCTAGGAATGTGCAGAGTTATATTAACAATGTGTGTTTTTTTCATGAGTGGTGGAGGTGTGAAGTAATTTTGAATAATATTATTGATGAAGAATTGAAATAATAACTTGTTGGTAAATGTTATTTTCAAAGTATAGTTTATTAACTTGACAGATTTAATTTAAATTGTTGATGTTATGTGTGATTTTTGTTTCGAGTATATCATTGATCTGATTTGATTTAAATTATTTGTCAGTTTGTCAATTTCATTTTTATTGATCAATTGTTTCTTTAAGGACCCCTCCTCCATCAGCACAAAAATAAATGTCAGCTCTACTTTGATAAAAATTTCATTTTGAATATTATATCACTATAATTTAATTTAAATCTTTTAAGATTTTCTGATCATTAATCAAAGATTTATATTTTAATCTTTTTTTTTTAATGAATTTCATTTTGAATGACCAAGGATTTAAACTAAATTGTTAGTAATTTTTAAAATTGTATTTGGAATGTTATCATTGAAAAAGTGATTCATTTGGTTCACTGTCACCCAGTCATGCATTTAAATGGATTTCATTATTTGTAAGATCTCTGAAACAATTTTTGTGGTTCTGGTAACCTATATATTATACATTAAATCATGATTTAAATTGATTTTTTTTTTTTTTACTTTGTATGCTCAGAAGTGATTATTGCCAAATAATGATAATTATAAATCTTTAGTAAAGTGAGAAAAGTGCAGGTTTATTTGTAATTTCATTTGACAAGTTATATTTGCATCAGTTTAATAAAAGAGCTGTTATAATTTTAAGTAATCTATTTGTATGGTTTTTAAAGAAGATATTGATCCCGATTTGGAAGCACATTATTGAGGTGTTTATAGGGAACACTGTTTATGAGTGTCCAGTGCTCATAGTTGAACTACACTATGTGTGCAGGCAAAACAAATGTGGGTTAATCTCGTTTGTGTCATGTAGCGTCTTTACTCACAAGACGTTCCATAATAACACATCTTTTTCGTTATGTACATATACAGAAACGTTTAAATGACAGCTTTTGTCACTCACCCTGTTTTTATAGGTTGGTGCCCTAAAATCACAAAGTAATGCACGCAATGATTATGTATTTTTGTCATGTTCATCACACTTGTTTTAAAGGTATTTCAGCACTATTTACATACATAGTTATTGGGATGTAATGTAAAAAAATACCTATATGACGTTTTTATATACTCTTGACAAGACTAGGTTATTTATGTTGGCATTTTTCACATTGATATATGGTTTCATTAGAGTGTGCTTTAAAAAAGTATGTATTTAAACTTTTAATCATTTATCTTCATCTTGTGATCAACTTTTTGTTTTAATTTTAAGTCATTTTCTCCTGATATTTGTATCAGGAAAACATGAAGAAAAAAAAAAGCGTAATAATTATATTTATGGAAATATGCAACAGAAACTCAACATGTGATGCCAATAATCTTTGTCAAATCCTTTAAATAACGACTAATTATCTCCCCTATGGAGTTTCTCTTGTTTTTCTGTGAGCTATTAATCAAAATGTTGCCGTTTTTTAAATTTTGTACAAACTATTCTAACTAGATAGTTTTAATAAAATCTATTAACATTTAAAACAAAATTTTGAATATGGCTCTGTGTATTTTCTGTTTTGCATTAATTCTTTGCTTGAGCTGGTGTGTGTATGTTGGTGGATGGATAATATATGTGTTATTATATTTGTGTTGTGTGAATTTGTGTATGGTAGATTCATGTTTTCATTTATTTTCATAACAATTCGTAACAAACATTTATATGTCTAACATGTTTATTTTGCTTACTACGTTTTATTAAACCATGTATGTAGATGCATGTTATGCATCATCTTTATAGAAAATACTCGTTTTAATGCTGATTCATACTTCACCACTGAGCCAGATTGGCCAATAGTCATTTTGGATAGAATCCAGGCGTAGATGCAGGATTTCTGAAAGGGAGGGGTCCAGATGAGACGGGTGAGCCACGATTGGGGAAAAATGGGTAATTTTCAAGTCCTTCCACTCGGAAAAAATATATTTAAAAAAAAAATCTTTAGTTTAGGGGGTGGGGGTCGGACACTCTAGATCCGCTACTGGAATCTTAGCTAAATTTCAGTTGCATTGGAGGTTTGTGTTGAAGTATGAATTGACATTTTCAATACCAAATCATTTAAATAGAGGACATTTTCATATTTTATATAGATACAAGTTTTCACTCTCAACCACAGTGTTTTATTCAGTGAAATAAAATAATTCTTCTGCCTGTGTGTTCATATTCACTGAATATTCGAACAAATTTGTGAGCACAAGCTTGGATTTAAGAGGACTGTGTCCATATTTACGAAACCCGCTAACTTTGCGGATAAACTGGACAATCGCGTATACCGTACTTAAAGTTTGAGCAGTGTTTATATGTTTGTAATTATTCTGACAGCAGTTGATCTAACCTGAGATTGTACTTGGGTGAAGATTCAAGTTGGAGCAGTGTTTATATGTTTGTAATAGCAGTTGATCTAACCTGACAAAGGTGCGTTTTTGTTTTCTTGTTTTTTTTTAATTATAATTCCAACTACATCCATTATAACCGAAAAGGAATTAAAATTCCATTTTAAATTTGGGAATTCACACATTTTATTTTTATTTCTTTAGATTACTTTGAAATCTTCACAAATTAATGTAATCTCTGTAGTACTTAGTTAAAGGAAAGATGTTTTGCATAACAAAAGTCAGAAGTGAGTGCAGCAGAATTGTACTATCATAAGTTCAACATCTGAATACAGAGTTTCATTAAAGACTTTGTATTCAGCAAATGGGAAACTATACATCTCTCCTAGGTAGATAAGATGTGATTGCAAAGCGTATTAATAGATATGGAAAATTTGATGTAAGAAGATAAATTTTCTGGTTCTTCAGAAGCTATGATTTTTGCATAAAATGTATTATTTTTAAAAGGTAATTATTTAAAAAGGAGGTTAATTCAAATAGACAGGTCCACACTCTATATGTGTATATCTACACTTAAATAATAGTCCAGTCACATTTCCACCGATTCGGGGAAAATTCACAAAATCTCAAAGCAGAGATAAAAGTTCCCGATGTGTCGTATACAATTGTATTGGCCGTGGACAGCAGGGGCGTGTGCAGGAATTTGGGAGGTCGGTGGGTTTGGGGGTCTGAGGACTAGATCTCACGTGCCTGCACTTGCGTAAAACGAAAAACGTTTTTAATTTTGTATACCAGTAGATAAATAGTGGTTACTAAGGAGTCTGGACAAAGTCGACGTAAAACCAACGCAATTAGGACTCGTGTGAAAACATCTATAGGCCTAATAATGTATTGCGAGAAAGTATTATTATTAGCAACAGTTAGATTATTGAAAGCTTAGACATTTTAATGCTATATATTGGACTTTGTATGGACAAACGTAATTATTATTATTATATATATATTTAACGATGCTTACAGAGGATTTTGTTGATAAGCTTTTTTTAACCTAAATGTTATGGGGGGTGAGGGGGGGGGGCTCGAGCCTGTTAAGCCCCCCGTCTGCACACGCCCCAGGGGCCTGTTTCTCCAAACCTTCGTACGATGATCGTAATCTTCGTATGTGCTATAATTCGTAAAAAATATTGTATAGCTACGACAGCTTCGGACCACTCGTACGGCTTTCGTTTTACTCATACATTTCAATAATAGTCATTATACTTTCACTGGTATCGTTGCAACTGCATGTTTTCACATGATATGCATAAAACATGGCATGCCTTTGCCGCAAGAAAACGAATATCTGACAATCATGAAAATAATAACTATTGAAGAAGTCTAGCAACTTTGGTTAATTGTGCAAATGTATTTGCCTAGAAATTATTAAGTGTACTACAAAGGATAACTGTC
>JAULBS010064097.1:0-22720 GCA_032355785.1 Symmetromphalus regularis | reverse complement strand
AAACAAAAAGATTGTCCCTGAGACTGTAGTTAGACCACACCCGCCTCCTACCCCCAATCTCCAAACAAAAAGATTGTGTCTGAGACTGTAGTTAGACCACACCCGCCTCCTGCCCCCAATCTCCAAACAAAAAGATTGTCCCTGAGACTGTAGTTAGACCACACCCGCCTTCTACCCCCAATCTCCAAACAAAAATATTGTGTCTGAGACTGTAGTTAGACCACACCCGCCTCCTACCCCCAATCTCCAAACAAAAAGATTGTCCCTGAGACTGTAGTTAGACCACACCCGCCTCCTACCCCCAATCTCCAAACAAAAAGATTGTCCCTGAGACTGAAGTTAGACGGTTTTCTTAATTGGTGGATATCTCATAATTGAACTTTAACGGACAGCCTTCATGTTGGACAGACAATCCCTCAGGCGATGTGTATGTGTAGTCCACCTAATGACAAGGTTTCTTTCAATTAGACTGCATGACCAGGTCCTCAAACTGACTTCCTAAATTATCACCATCTCGCCATTTTATTGTGCAACAAATCTGGGGAAATGCATACTTCTTCAACCTTTCACAACTTTTTCTTTTACTGGTTTCAATGAAGCCTTTAAAACGTTATTTTAAAAGAAGCCTTACAATTTTTAGATTAAAATAAGCCTCTATAATGTTTGATAAAACTAAGGATTTGAAATGGATTAAAATAAGCTTTAAAAATATTGGATTAAAGTAAGCCGTTAAAATGGTATTTAGCTAGCTCATTAAAAAAAGAAGGAATTGTTAAATATAGTCCAGTGGTGAGCCTCAATAGTCTAGTTGTAAGACATCAGATCTTGAAGCTGAAGACAGTAATTCAAAACCATCGGAGGTTGACTCACACTTCTGACGATGTGTAAAAAATGACAGATGATAAATAAATGAACGTGTTGTAGAGGTACCGTTAAACAAAATATTAAATAATTCTATTAAAGTTCGAAACGAACAGATTGTTAATGACATCCTACTCTACTGTTTATTCAGTAGTGGTTAGGTATCAAACTCACGATATTAGAGACTCATCTTCGTTCCCGCTACTACCACATAAGCTACTCTTTACGGTTATCAGCAAGGGTTCGTTTATATGCATCTTCTCACAAACAGCACAGCATATAGCGGCACTTGTAGCTCAAATGGGTCCGCATATTTGGAAAGGAAAGAAAAAGACTCTTTCTTTAACCACACCCCAGCACATTATTTATTCGGTGGTTATTAGACTCATGGTATTTAAAGGAAATCAGCTACCGCCGCATAGGCTATTCTTTCCGATTAACAGAATAAGATCATTTATATGCGCTTTCCCAAAGACAGGACAACATATACCACGGCCTTTGATAAACTAGTTGTGGACCACTGGTTTGTGCCAGTGGCATACACCTGCTAATTGATCCTTACGAAGCACTTACTCTGGGTTGGAACAGTTATCGAGATTAAAAATCACACGTATCTAGTAATATATTTAAGGTGTTCATCTATAATATAAAGAGGGAGTATTTGCTATACTCAATAACCGTCTCTTATCCTCCTGGAACAACTACTGACCAAAGACAAAACATTTTATTATACATTAATTACATAGCTTTAAATGTATATGGCTTAAACCATTATTATTAATATCATGTGATAAAAAATGAAAGTAAATACATGTACTAAGACTATGTTAAAATAAAGTGATATCCACCTTCAGTATCATCTTGATAACACATTTGGCATTTGTGGTATGTCAAAACCTTAATATTTTATTCGTTCAAAACAAGCAGCTGATGAGTTGAAACACGACATTTTAAGATAAAAGTGATATCATAACAACCAGGAAGCAATGTTCTAAGATTGTTAAGCAAGGAAAAACGTGTGTCTTAAAAACGTAATCTAAGTTACATGTAAGACTTGGATACTTCGTTGACTTGCTCTTCCATAAAACGTACCAGTTAAAGAATGATGCACGAATGTGGATCATAAAAGAGAAAAGGACACGAAGAAGCTGTACTTGTGTTCGTGTTTATATGGTATATTAATAACCGAGTACCTAATCTTCGTTTTAGGTTTCATTTACAGAAAGCGGGGACTGATCATATTAATTTTAGGACTTACTATTTACACCTAAGTGAGGAAACGGTTTATCACTTGTGTACCGCCCTGGAGGTACAGTGGTTTAGCTATCGGCTTCTCAGCTGGTATTTAATCTCCTTTCCGGACATAACTAGTGCCGGATTAAAGCAATTGGAGACCTTGGTCTAGGAGACCTTGGGTGCCTAAATTTAATAGTATATGATGACGAGCAACAGGAGGCCGAAGCCCTCCTAGATTATGAGTCTCTGGACTGCAGCCCCCTCAGCCCATATGTAAAATGCTTGATCTTGAATTGGATGTAAGCACAGAAATAGGTACAAACATGTCACTTATTTTTCCTGGGCATTCAGCTTGATAGGACTGGTGGATGTTTATGTAAAAAAAGCCACCGATATGATCATTTTTGCAAACACTTCATCATTAATGTTTTGATAGTGATTCATGGGTACAGACCCTCACTGTTTTGCTTATGTGTCCCTTGGACTCAGCCTTGTGCAGACATGATTGTGTAGTAGAAGTTAAATCATTTTGTTTTTTCAGATTATATTTTTAAAAGGTTCAAACAGGCTGTCAATTATTCGAAATGCGTCTCCTAACAGACTAATGGGTCAGTACAACAGAGAAAATTAGTTTCTGGGAATATACAGAAAACAAATGAGGTCATATATTTTTTTACCATTCACTTACTGTAATGAAAAGTGTGTATAGAAATATAGAATAAAATAATAGGGTCGGATTCCAGGATACATATCATTTTTATTGTTGTTGGGAGATGGGATGGAGTGACTAGATTTTTGAGTTGTTGTTTTTTTCAATGGCTAATGCTGGTTAGAAGTCTGCACTTTAATGGATATCTACACGATATTTAATTCCATGTTTTGATTCAACCTTCTTGTTTAAAGTATAAAATAAATAACGGTTTAAAGCTTCTAATAAAACACCAACCCCGTGGGGCCGGATACCGATGGAGTCTTATATTCGTGACCGCTCATTGCAACAATGCACTCAAATTGGAATGAACGTTTAACCTTTTTGTCCATTATTGGAATGACATTGTCTTCCTCTAGGTATCGCCAAGTAGCTCATATGCAATTAAAAACCACATTTCCATGGATACCCCATGGGACTGACAAAGTTGCAGTTAGCTTGAGGCTATTATGATGTGCGTGTGGAGAAAATTGTAGCGAAGTCGGCATTACTGCGTTAACTGAAACACCAATCATCTACAGAGATGACAGTACACGAACGTGACACCTGTGGTATTTCGCTAAAATAGAAGAGATGCCATTTTTCTCACAATATAACTCTTTTTAATAGGTTCGAGATTCTCAACATGTCAAATCTTACCACATTTTTGGAAATAGGTCCAATATTGTCACAATTGTGCAGTCCTACCCAGTAGCGGACCCAGAGGGGTGCCCAGGGGAGCGGCCTCCCTTTTCTAGAATTATTATTATTTTATATATATATATATATTCCGATTGGAATGACGTGACAAATTTACCATTCGTACCCAGTCCTATTTCACCATCACATTTGGACACCCCCGTCCCCCTTTCAGAAATCCTGCATTCACGCCTGCTACCCCTTATACTTACACTTATTGAACACGATAGCAATGTGTTTTGTTCCAACTATAGAAAGGAAAATGTAAATGAAGTGAAGTGTATGCAGAGAACTCACGCTGAGTACACGGTGTAATTATTGCTACTAAACAGAAAACACTAACAGACGGTAACTGAATTTGAACAGTGCGAGTAGGCGTTCAAACAACATCAGGCATATACTCTTTTAAAGATAACGGATCGATTATTCCCTGCAGCCAGAAAATTAAATTATGTTGGGAGTAATTCAAAAGTCGTGCACGTGAATATGCATAAACTAAGAAATCCCAAGAGGTTACTATTGCATGTTTTTATTTTTTATTTCACACCATTTTCTTTTCAGTAGAGTGTTTAGATTTTTAAACGTTTTTTTGTAAATAATTCAAATGGAAATAACTTAAAATAGGCTTGACATATAGACTGAACCGTATTTATTTATTTATTATTATTATATTATCATTACTATTACTACTATTATTATTAAATTAGTGTGTATATATATGTGTGTGTTTGTATATGTGTGTGTATATATATATATATATATGTGTGTGTTTGTGTGTGTGTGTGTGTGTGTGTGTGTTCGTTTATGTGTGTGTGTGTTTGTTTAACTACCGTACATAGCATGCGTGTGTTCTTATCTCCCATGCGATGTCTAACGTCATTGCGGAGTAATTTGACGATCTGCGGGTTTCCTCACCTCTGTATTCAGGCGTTAATTAACACTGCATTCTTGTAATTAATATTCAAAAACAACCGTGTACAATTTTAACAAGCTTTTTCCGCTGTTAAATCGATATATAAAAAACTATTTTGCTGCAATCTGAAACCTAGGTAAATGGACACTGATCTTGTACCGTGGCTTCCGTAACAATATAAGAATCCATAAAACGGACAGATATATTGTGATCATACAAACTGACTAGCAAATCAATGTATCAAACATGAAGCTAGTATCATGATTAGAGTAAATTATGGGAATCTCGTTTGTTACAATGAAATCTGTTTAACGAATAACGAAAAACCTGGATTCTTACGAACTTGAAACATTTATCTACCATTTTTCTAATGTATATCAAAGTTAAAAGTTTTGAACCAAATTTACGAAACCTGATTTCTCCATCTTCTGCTACTTCTTCTACTTCTTCTACTTCTTCTTCTTCTACTTCTTCTACTTCTTCTTCTTCTACTTCTTCTTCTTCTTCTTCTTCCTCTTAAATGCAAGTGTTTAACCATCATAAAGTATGTAGTTGATTATTAAAAGAAATTCTTTGTTCAGCGACTATTAGACATCACATCTACGCTTTCTCACAGATAAAACACCACGTATATCACGAATTTTCTACAAAATACCCGGGTTATGGGTAGCCTAGCCTTCACGGGCGTTACGAAGCGATTGCACTGGTTCCAAACTGTCTGATTGGTTTTAGTGTGAAGCGCAAAACCTGGTCTAGCGATGGACAACTACCTGTTTCTGAACACATGTAAGTTGTGGAACACTGGATTGAACGAGAAATAGCTAAAGACAAAAGGTACATTGTAGAGAATCGATGTGATTACCCTCAGTAATTCAGATGGACTCTATACCTCTTCTTTATGGTCCAGCTCAATGAAAATTAAATTATGCGCTGGTTGGTTTTGCTTATATTTGTGCTTATATTCAATTAAGGTTCAGGCACGCTGTTATGGGCACAAAACACAACTTCCTGTGCTGTTTGTTCTCGACAAAGGTTAGTGTTAGTAGGAGAGATGAAATCCTACGCCGCCACACTAATGTGGCTACTATTACCGATAAGCAGCAAGATATATTTCTGTGCACTATACCACAGACAGGATAGCTTGAACCACAGCCTTTGATAAGCCAGTTGTTGACCTCTGGTCGGTGTGAGTGCTGTTCATCTATTCACTGTGTCTTGCGTAGAAGCCACTCTGGGATAGGGTCGGTACAGAGATAAAAATGACAATGTCTCGACTGAGATTTGATCCAAATACCTACCGCCCGAGAGACTTATTACGTAACCACTACATCCCGGAGGCTGGTTTCTAGGGGTTAGGATATGCTGTATACGTATCATCACTGTTTTCATAGTTATTCCTGAATCCCTTCTGTCACGTATTTCTAGCAATATCCATTGTCCTGTTCCAATTTAGGGGTGTTAAGATTATTATTGTTGGTGCTTTTTGTTCTCTTCAGTTACAATAGATATGGCATCCAGTGCACAAAGTTTGAATCGTGCTTATGGTTTCTCAAACATTTAACGCCCTCGCTCTCACCAGTTTAATATCAAGAAAATAAGGCAACGTAACAGGTTCTATTGTCTGAGATTTATCGAACAATCTTACAGCAAGGTGGGTGTGAGCAATTGCAAAAGACTGCAAATTATGGAAACGGGGGTGACCTATGTTGATACTGTGTTTCTCATTCTTCCCTTTGCAAATTACCTCTCTCTAAAGAAATCAGAAAAAAGGTGTTGCTTTTGTTTGTTGGTTGGTTGGTTTTCTGGGTTTATATTTATTTTGTTGTTGATGTTGCTGTTGCTGCTGTTTCTGTTGTTGTTTTACTTTGGGCCGGGTACTGAATAAAATGAGTTAGAAAAAATAAGAAGAAAAAGAAATGCGTTAATTTATTTCAGATGGTGCAGTTCAAACATAATGAACATTTTCCACTGAAGGCAAAGTGTGCTTTGGAGGGTCAATGAAATGTTAAACTCTCGATTAACTTAACCAACCTAACCACACACTAGCAGACAGGAAGACAGACATGATGCAAATACTCTGGGAGTGTCAATGATTGCCCAAGCGTGCCCACGTCATTCAATGTTTCTGATGGTGTTTTTTTTTCTGGGGGTTTTCGAGTGGGTTTAATGTTTTCTTGATATTGAACCAACTTTTTAATATAATTGCATCACTGACATTGGTCCGTTTGTTTACGATCTATGCAGCAGTGGATAACATTTCATTAACGGTCATGGCGTTGTAGTGGATGATGCTGTTGAACGATGGACGTAAGTTATTGCTACAGACGCAATGACAGACATTAGTGCACACCAACAGAGAAACATACAAAGAAATCTGATGACTTAGTGTCTGGAATCCCGCTGCAAGTGGTAGTGTAATATTATAATGTCACTGAGCGATTTTACAGCAAGATGAGTGAGTGATTGGTTCAGACTGGAAATGACTGGAATCATCGCACTTCAGACCAGTCGTTCGTGTTCGTCTGCCAATCGTATCAGTCTTTTTTTTTAAATAGCACTGTATGAGGGGCCCATTCAGGAATTTGGGTAGGAGTGTCGAAATATAGTTTTAAGATTAAAAATGTTGAAGTTGGTTATAACCAGATAATAGTAGTTACGCTATCGGACTTCCGTCTGGTAACTACTGGGATCAAATCTCAGTCGAGGCATGGGTTTTTAATCTCTGTACCTGCTCCAACTAGAGTTAGTGCTCCGAAAGGTTTAATCTCCTACTAACATTAACATCTGTCCTGGACAGAGAGCATATGAAGCTGAGCTGTTTGCCCAGGACAACATGCTTAAACGAATCAACTAACCACTGGTTCATGCGGCTAAACATGTACATAGATAGCATGGTTATCTTTCATATATAGCTTAACCTTCACGTCAAATTCGATTGTAGAGTGTAACGCTTGGTGAATTAATGCTAGATTTTATATACATAGGTGGATTTAGGAGATCTAGGCGGATGAGCTCGTCCCCTCGGCCACCATTTGTTTAATTTCGTGAACTCAATAAAGACCATGAAAATACACAGAAAAAGTGGTGTTTCGCATTTTGCTTTGAACAGATAATTTTGAATCGCAGTTGTTTTTTTCCATCGCTAATTGCGATGCGACACCGTTTATTTTGTGCCTTTTACAAAGATATTTGTAACAGATAATGTTTTATCCAGACTAATAAACTGTGATCTTTGGCCAACCACCGAGTACTGGTTGGGTCTGGAAATAAGATGTAGGGAAATCCTTCAAGTGAGGTGACTTCCTCGTTATCAGAATCAACTACCAATTAGAACGTTTCTCAGCGGCGGATTTATATAACAATTACCTGAAAAAATGTGTCGAACTGCCACCTATATATAGCAATCACCTGTTAAAAAGTGTTGAACTGCCACCTGTGTATAACAATAACCAATTTCATTGTATGTGAACAGCAGAGCATGCATTTTCAATTTACAAGCGTTCATTTTGGGACTATTCCATAGCTTTTCAGTACATTGTTATATAGGTGTCCCTTCGTAAGTTGTGATGACTATACTTTAGTATGATCCAAATGCAACACGAAATTATACATCTTTTTTATTATTATTATTATTAAAACATTCTAGGGCAATAATCTAGTAGTAGTAGTAGAAGTAGTAAAACACTCGGCTAATAATCTCTATTATTATTATTGTTTATTACACATGTATTATTATTATTATTATTTTGTCAGTTGCCTCCGTCAAAATAAAATAGTAATCGCATAATGTTAATTATCTTTGGTAAAGACACACAGATGTTATAGCAAGACAGAACTTTCGTTAAACAAGGCGCTGAATTAAACTACAACGGAAACTATTCCTCTGAGAGCGATCGATCACGCAACGTCCATCACGTCAGCCTAACATTACATATTTGTATTTCACACCTGCTTTTGACAAACCTAAGTGACAGAACATCTCTGAGTGCAGCTGGGAACTAGTCAGGAATTTAATTATGTCACTCAGTCACCAAGTCTGACACGCATTCCATGGACGAAACTGGGTATCTTGTTACTGGAAGAACACCAAGCGATACCACCTCAAGGGGGAACAAGATGGCGTCCGAACCTCGCATCGCGTAATAGAATTTGATTGATTGGCACATCCGGGGCCCACGAGATGTTCATTTCTCTGCATACTGACGAGCGAATTACGCAAATATTTCCGCCAGCCACCAATGAAATGAGCACATCTATTTTCGAGTAAAGCAATCATCGTGATGAACACAAGAGAAAGTAGTCCGACTGCCCAAACACGTCCATGAGCTTTTCATTTGTTATCTGTCAAAACGTAGAGATGCCTAATTGACCCTCGATAAAGGTCACCACTGACGTCCATAGACACTATCGTCAGACAAACATCAGCTGAACCATAAGCACTGGTTTACAAAGACGACAAACAGGGCGGACAATTGCAATGACTTTATTCTTATAACCTGTAAAGTTACAATGTGGAGAAACATAATGCATTATATTTACAAATGCAAGCAGTGGACAGTTAACGTGAAATACAGGTGCGGATACAGGATTTCTGAAAGAGGGATTCCAGATATGATGGGTAATGGTTAATTTCCTCGTCCTTTCAATCGTAAAAAAAAGAAAACGTGAAAACGGGGTTCTGGAACCCAGGATCCGCTACTGAAGAACATACTATCTCGTTCTTAATAAACATCGTTTGAACTATTAAAAAATCATGATATGAAATTGCATTCGGATAATTCCTATATTTTCTGGTAGATATTTTCACAAGTTATTTTCAGTGGCAAATCAATGTGTACATAATTTATCTGTCTGAAGGTACGAATTTGTGAATGCCTGAATTGTTTTCTTCTCACAGTATCGATATAGTTCTTAATTAGAATCACGCGGAGAGATGCATTATTTTGTGTGATGCGGATTAATTATTAAAAGTATCCAATCGATTCATGGTTTGTTTTAAGTAAACATGACGCAGGAGCTGGGTACATAAGTTGGAGTGAAACTTCTATTCCCGACTTAAACATCGGGACAAATAGGCGCTATATTTTGAAAAGCAAGTCTGGTATTCAACATTTCTCATCCATTTCGTAGATTAAATAATTCTCCAAGGCGAGCCTCAGAGGTCCAGTTGTAGGACGTCGGATTGTTAAGCTGTAGACAGTGGTTCAAAACACGTTGGATGCTCCTTCCTTTTGACTACGTGCAAACGCTAACAAACGTTTGACATCCAATGATTAATAAATCAATGTGCACACTTTCGTACAAAAATGTTTAAGAGTATTATTCATTATTTGAATGTTTTCTCCTTTCTTCAAAACGATCATACTCAACTATAAATACCGACAACATAAACGTATAGACTAATTTTATATACATCTATATTTAAATAGAAGACTTGAAACCATGGTATAAATGAATAAATAAATATAAATATTGCTATACTTAGCTATATACACGTTATGCCACTTCATAATGTTTTCTTAATGTCATAGTGCAGACTATATTCTTCTGTAAAAATACTCTTTGGAATAAAAAGCATTGATTCTGCCTCTGCGTTTTTAATCTACAAATCACAATTTCATGTTTATGCTAATTTGGAGATGTTTGGGTTAACGATATTTTGACGTGTTTAAATCAGAGATATTAAGCACGCCTATTGTGGGCATTAACTGACTTCGCTAGAGATCTCTGACCAAATGTGTAAGTGTCACAGAATGACACGACTAGTTTTTGTTTAGCAACAACAGACATATTGACATTAAACATTTAATTATATAAATAAAACAAACATTAAACACTTCAAACACTGGGAGTTACATTACAATATTTAACATCACGTATGGCTTCCACAATGAAGCACCTGTTAATAACTGGAGTAGGATAAACAATAATTCCCGGTTTTTCTTTACATCATTACACAAATCATCTGAGTATACGTCCCTTTCTCTGTGTGCCGTATCTCCGGTTCCACATCGGGTACTCCTGGCTTTCTACCTCTTAGGGTTAACATTCCACCAGGTCTCTACTGATCAGTCATTTCGCACTCTATTGTGCTTCCAAAAGTCCGTTTTCCTAACGGTCCATCCATAAAATGGAATCTCCCATTGATTAAAGCTCTCACTTGTGCTCCTGAAGCTGCAATATTAAACCAACACTTTACTATTCAGACAGAACTATTACATAAACACATAAACCTGTAGATTACTTCCTACATAAACAATATTACATAATATACCCAAATACAAAACATTGCAACAAATATATTAATAATATATCTTCATTGTAATAATCAATAAAACATATTTCCTCGTTTCAATTAAAATATAAATTACACATTATTGTTAAAAATGCATTTCATACCTGCATACCAGCTTACTGAATACTCTCTTGTGCCCAACAAGACGAACAGACAAAAAGACAAACTACTCCACGGTTTACCACTTTTCTCCCCATTTATAAAGAAAATACTGCACCCACTGCACGGCCCATGCGCTCAAAGTATCGCAGAATTTAGACGTCCGTGCAGCACTAACTACTGTGTCACGTACACAACACCACCGACACTCTGAGACAAAATAAACACTATACTAACAGACAAAATAAATGCACATATACAATATTACCAAGCAAACACATTTGTGACAGTAAGATATGCTGCATCACCGACTGGAGCGCGAGTTCGTTCAAAGAAAGATCGTCAACCTAAGGTGTAAATTTGAGCTATTTTCTTTTTTTAGCCAGTGGTCCACAATTGGTATAACAAACGCTGTGGTATGTGATGTCCTCTGTGAAAAGAGCATAAAAGATAGTTTTCCGATAATCAGAAAGATTAGCACGATGTTATTTTGTCTGGTGTCTGTTTTGTCTTCAGAAATAATTTTGAAATTCAAAATAGCTAAAGTGGCAGACCTCACAGACATATAACTCATCAAAAGAAAATATCACAACATTTGGAGTTCTAGGACAGACAGCAAATATCCCTCTGACTCAATATTGAAACTTGAAATAAAACATAAATTATAAATCTTCAAACACTGAACTGTGTGAACGGAATACAGGTCCGTGGGAATTCAGGTCTGCCCGGATTCTATCTCCTAGAATTACAAGTGTTAGGCTTACTATTAAAAATACAATGCATGTCTTGGTAGGACTACGATTCCCAAGGAATACACGTTCAATAGAACTATGATTCCTAGGGACCTACGGACCTCAATTTATTCGGACTTGCGTTCCTTTCACACCGGCCATTGCAAACTAATGACAAACCTTCATTAACTTCAACTGGAACAGTCAGTGTTGTGTCTGCAGAAGTCGACCCCAATAACCTGACAACATCCTCTCTTCTAAGATCAAAGAACGTCTGGCCATAGGAAACAACGTTAGACGAAAAGCTATGGGAGTGCCCTGCTGACCTCTAACTGATAGTGAGGTTATTGAAGCAACTCTTCTGTCATAAAAGCAGTATATGAAACCGAAGGATAAGAGGAAGAAGAAGAAGAAAATAGGAAGTAGAAATAAAAATAACTCCAAATAAAAATGTGAGAACAGTTTTTTCTCAGAGTACGGTTGTCTGGCTTATTACTAAAATATGTTACATTATTGGACAGTCGATAATATACCTTTAAATTATGTCTGATATGTTAACCAATTTTGTTTTTAAATGTGCAGGAGTTGAAGACAGTCTCGTGCAAGTATGCATGATATTTACTTACTCATTCGTCAGACAGTTACAGCTGCGACAGACTGATTAGATTTTAGAACCACAGATATAATTTATTTATTATACTAGAGAGCACACATCTGACGCGAAAGGTTTATTTAATAAAAACAAATATCTACAGCGAGTCTGTGATCAGTATTTATTGACTTCCTGTTAATACTTCCTTGTTCTTCAACTCAGCATGTGACGTCTTCATACGCTACACGCAATCCACACTCACATAGTCCGATATCTCTCCAGACACATTAGAGTGCAGAGTAGGCACATGGCAATTAAACTGCATACATATAAAACACGTAGTCCGATATCTATCCAGACACATTAGAGTGCAGAGTAGGCACATGGCAATTAAACAGCATACATATAAAACACGTAGTCCGATATCTATCCAGACACATTAGAGTGCAGAGCAGGCACATGGCAATTAAACAGCATACATATAAAACACATAGTCCGATATCTATCCAGACACATTAGAGTGCAGAGTAGGCACATGGCAATTAAACAGCATACATATAAAACACATAGTCCGATATCTATCCAGACACATTAGAGTGCAGAGCAGGCACATGGCAATTAAACAGCATACATATAAAAGATGCACAATCATAGTGACATGTTTTATATTTTTACATGCAATAAAATATTTTTAAAACACACAACAGCAAATAAGTTAACAAAGAATCCCGCAAAACAACACATTTTGAGTAAGGACAGATTTTTAACAAAGACTCATGTACAATGTATGTCCTTGTTGCAATGACAACTTTTACTCATGCAAATGGCTTTACGCATAATTTTATTTTATTACACCGCAGTGGAGGATATAGCTTTGGGATATTTTTTGATCTCCTCACAATGTTAGATACCGTTTTTGAGAGGTCATGACCTCTCATCAGGTGACGAATGTAACTATTTTAACTTCCATTCATAAATTGCACACAGTCCACGTTCGTTGATTTGTTTCATTTTATTCTTATTTAAAAAAAATAAAAAAAAATAAAAAAAAATTATACTATACACACAAATCTCAATTTATACGGGTAAATATCATTAAAGGCGTTTAAAAAAATAAAAAATAAATAATAGTACCAAATGTGTATCCCCTGTCATGGTAAACAAACAATAAACAGGCTAAGCAACAAGGGTTTTAGTACACATACCTACCAGTTCGTTCAGAAATAATAGAACGCGTTTAACATCTCCAGAGAATACATTTTAAACACTAGCTATAAGTAAACACGCAGTTATATTCGATGTAATTCTAGGCTAATCCGAAACGTTAAACATCCTAAAATTGATTCAGGCGATGATGCCGATAAACAGGAAATGACGTCATTACAAATTAGACTACGTAATTTCGGTAATATGAATGATGACGAAGCAACACACATTGCTGCGAAACTGTTCTTTGAAGATTTTATTGGTATCACGTTTTATTAAAACAATATATTATTAGATTATTAAAAAAAAGTTATTCATGTGAAGAATGTGCTTTTTTCTTTCTTCTTTTCTTGTATACTGTAAGAATTTTCTGACTTGGCGGAGTAGCATGTACTTGTTATTAGAAAGGAGTGCACCGACTTTTTGAATCCTTACGCTTTATTATTATTTTTTTTTTTTTTTTTTATTTCTTCGACGTTTTCAGTTGTAAAATAAAATAACTTCCATGTAAGGAAATGCAATAACACGGTGTAATAAATATATTACACAACTCGATCGCGTATGATTAGGAATATATTACAACTCGTGTGTTTTAAATTGTACATCACTATGTACGATTGAAAACACACTCGTTGTAATATATTCTGTATCCTACGGGATCTCGTTATGTAATCTCTATGTACACAATTACTGTGACGTCATGATCATGTCTCAGATGGCTATTATTGAAATTTTCGGTCAGACTCACGATGCAGTAATGCAGTAATTTTTGGAAATAATTTCTTATATTTAACGCAAAAGAAAGATGTGTGAATGGATAGTACAGTATTTCAATGAAGGGATTTGTTGGGGTGCATAGCAGTTTTGTTTAAATAGCGGACGGGGCCAGGGCCGAAGCTGGGCGATTGGAAGGGGTGTTCCTGAATAGGCCGGGGTTCAGGTCCCTGTTAGGTTCCTGGCTGGGTGTAGAATTCTATCATTTGTAAGATAAAGGGTCGTAGTGGAGAAGTTCTGGAACACCTTAGGTCCGGCCCTGCAATCCAGATCCATGCCTAAAAATATATGTACGTAAGCTATTCTTTTCTTCTCTGACAATCACTTCATTCTCATAAACTGTAAACTTACAGTATAGACTCTACAATAGAGAAACATAACAGTTATATTTACAAATAAAACCGGCACATGCGTGGAACGTTAACTTAAAATATATGCACGTAAGCTATTCTTTTCTTCTCTGACAATCACTTTATTCTCATAAACTGTAAACTTACAGTATAGACTCTACAATACAGAAACATAACACAGTTATATTTACAAATAAAACCGGCACATGCGTGGAACGTTAACTTAAAATATATGCACGCAAGCTATTCTGTTTTTCTCTGACAATCACTTTATTCTCATAAACTGTAAAGTTACAGTATAGACTCTTTAATAGAGAAACATAACACAATTATATTTACAAATAAAAGCAGCACATGCGTGGAAAGTTAACTTAAAATATATGCACGTAAGCTTTTCTGTTCTTCTCTGACAAAGACAATCATTTCATTCTCATAAACTGTAAACTTACAGTATAGACTCTACAATAGAGAAACATAACACAACTATATTTACAAATAAAAGCAGCACGTGCGTGGAAAGTTAATTTGGATGACATATTCTCTCATATATTGTTCTTATTAATAAACATAGTTTCTTTAAAATATGCAAATAATAATAAGAAATTACATTAGAATGATTCCTATATTTTTCTGGTAGATATTTTCTCACATTTAATAAAACAGGATTAATCCACTTGAATACATAATGCAATTCATCACAAATTTCGTGTAGATTACATAAATTACAAATTCTATTTTCTCCAAGAATGTGATACCATTTTCCCCTTTCAATAGGTAATTTCATATTACAAAATAATCTTCCAATTTTAATTTTCCTTTGAAAATTCTATAGTTGATACCCTTAGATGACATTTCAATTTCGTTATTTAAGTTTTGTACAAATTGATCATGTAGAATTTTAGATAATATTTTACGTACCCATTTCACACTAATGCAATTATGAAACATCCAAACGTAATTTTATTATGATAGTCACCTTCATCAAGACTGTTTTTAACAAATTTGTTCCATGACGAATTAGTAGTAGATAATAAACTATTCTTAATTAGCTTTAATTTTTTTTAATTTTTTTGCTTAATTACGCAAAAACTACACACCAAAGAGATAATCTCGTTTTGTTTGTTATCTACTTGAATATTGATTAGCATCGCGTGACATGTTAATATAATTGCACAATGAATCCACTACAGGTACTCTGTCCTGTCACCTGTCCAGAAATGCATTATCGATGCACTGATTATCCAAAATAATAAGCACGCAATGGATAATAGCGTTTACTGTCGTGTGCGTGCGTGTTATTTGGAGAAAGTTAAATAGCTGTTGCATTTATATTTAAGATGCAATATATGGAAATAATAAACAAAAACATTAATTAAAAGGAAAAATTATAAAAAGCTATCCGCTTAAGCAGGTACAAATATAAAGATCCAGTGGGAGTTCAGGGAGTGCAAACGCTCTTCAACAATTGCTCATCTGCACGTTACAAGCAATATTCGGCAACTTCGAGTTTGTTTTATTTAATGACGTCTCTGAAGCACATTGATTTTTATGTTATCATCGGCAACTAAACTATTACAAACCTCGACATTTCATATGTATATTATAGGCTATTTTAAGATCAGCATTAGCGTTCTTATTAAAATAAAGAAATTTGAGGTGTATTTGACAAATAATATCAGCATAATTGTACGTAAACAACTATGCTTTATAACGTGTATTTGACACATAATATCAGCATAATTGTACGTAAACAACTATGCTTTATAACGTGTATTTGATACATAATATCAGTATAATTGTATGTAAACAACTATGCTTTATAACGTGTATTTGATACATAATATCAGCATAATTGTACGTAAACAACTATGCTTTATAACGTGTATTTGACACATAACATCAGCTGATTAACCAATGTCCTGGTTATAGTTAAACAAACAGACACTTCTTTTTCTTTCATTTTTTTCTAACGGCTCCGGTGGTTTTGTGGTTACTCTGACAAGTACTGGGATCAAATCTTAGTGTACACCGCTTGTACCGACCAGTGGTCCACAACCAGTTTATCAAAGACCGTGATATGTGCAGCCCTGTGTTTGGGAAAGCGCATATAAAATATCACTTGCTGTTAATCGGAAAGAGTAACTTATGTGGCGGTAGCGGGTTTCCTATGAAGACCATGAATCGCAATATAGTATGTCTGACATCTAACAGCCGTTGAATATAGAGTGTGTTTAGGTGTCATTAAATAACCATTCCTTTCCTTTCGTTTACCAATGAGCTCACGTTATGTTGGTCAAGAAGTAGCAGCAATCTCGGCAGGCGCCCAGGCAGGAGACGAGCGGTGACGTAAATGAACGGAATGATGAGACGAACATCCGGATGTGTGCTGATTGCATTCCAATAGTCTTAAGCGTGAAGCGTCTTCGGGCAAAATAAATCATCCATCGCATCCTAAAAAAAAACAGTTTTTTTCTTCTCTCTTTTACAATAATAAGACAGATCGTAAACCAAGCATGAAATGGTTCAGTAGGTCTCATGTTTCTAATTTTCAAATGGTATTGTGTACATAATGCACACGATGGTGTGTGTGTGTGTGAGAGTGTGTGGTGTGTGTGTGTGAGAGTGTGTGTGTGAGAGTGTGTGTGCGTGTGTGTGTGTATGAGTGTGTGGTTTGTGTGTGCTGTGTGTGTGTGGTGTTGAGTGTGCTGTGTGTGTGTGGTGTTGAGTGTGCTGTGTGTGTGTGGTGTATGTGTGTGTGAGTGTGTGTGTGGTGTGGTGTGTGTGTGTGTGTGTGAGAGAGTGTGTGAATGTGAGAGTGTGAGTGTGAGCGTGCGTGTGCGCAGACACATAAACATGTAGGAGATGACAATCTGCTGCTACCACAGCAACGACACAACAGTGCAGTATTCCATTACCTCAATGTCACTCTACATGCTGTCATGTACCAAATGCTACCTTCCTTATTCCGACATGCTGTGTACCCAACACCATAATAGGTATACTGACATGCCGTTATGTACTCAACACCACCGCGGATACACTGACAAGCAGTTATGTTCCCAACACTACTGTGAGTACATTGACATGCATTTATGTTCCCAACACTACTGTGGGTACATTTACATGCAGTTATGTTCCCAACACTACTGCGGGTACACTGACATGCAGTTATGTTCCCAACACTACTGCGGGTACATTGACATGCAGTTATGTTCCCAACACTACTGCGGGTACACTGACATGCAGTTACGTTCCCAACACTACTGCGGGTACACTGACATGCAGTTATGTTCCCAACACTACTGTGGGTACACTGACATGCAGTTATGTTCCCAACACTACTGCGGGTACATTGACAAGCAGTTATGTTTCCAACACTACTGCGGGTACACTGACATGCAGTTATGTACCCGACACCACTGTCGATATACTGACATGCAGTTATCTACCCGACACCATTGTGGATATATTGAGATGCAGTTATGTACCCAACACCACTGTCGATATACTGACATTCAGTTATGTTCCCAACATCACCACAGGTACACTTGCATGCAGTTATGTTTCCAAAACCACCGCTGGTACACTGACATGCAGTTATGTTCCCAACACCACTGCGTGGACACTGACATGCAGTTATGTTCCCAACATCACCACAGGTACACTTGTATGCAGTTATGTTTTCAACACCACCGCGGGTACACTGACATGCAATTATGTTCCCAACACCACCACAGGTACACTGACATGCAGTTATGTACCCAACACCACCATCAATGCACTGACATTCAGTTATGTTCCCAAAACCACTGCGGGTACACTGACATGCAGTTATGTACCCAACACCACCATCAATGCATAGACATGCAGTTATGTACCCAACACCACTGCAGATACCCTGACATGCAGTTATGTTCCCAACACCACCATGCAGTTATGTTCCCAACAACACCGCAGGTACACAGACATGCAGTTATGTTCCTAACAACACCGTGTAATTTTTGATTGGTACCAGTCTGGTCTTTTTCAATTTCTGCAGCCCTGCCAGTGTATTTACAGCTCAAATGTTAAGGTATTAGTTGGAGTATTTAAGCAATTATGAGCCTATACATATAGTGTATGCTCACTTAATATATTATGTAGATGAATACAACTTCAGGTTGGGTCGATCCATTCAGATTTGTTTGCTATGCTTTTATGATTGTGTTCGTCTTATCAAAGCTTGTCAAATTTAGCTGGGTTGTACCAACAATGGACATAAAAAGGAGCTGCCTGGTTTGTGTATGCATTTCATGTGATAATTCAGTTTTACCAAATCCATGCAAAAATGTCCGACCCGTCTTTCACTTTGAGTGCAGAATGTTTTGTTGTATGATAACCAGTCACAGCATGAATTGCTGGAAACACAAATCATGTCACTTAATTCTCAGCTAATCTATCAATCCACGTATTAGATCTCAGAATTTTTTTAAAAAGAAGAAAAAGAATTCTGAGGAAAGAGTAGACTGCTTTAGTTAAGACCGAGAAACATCTTTGGTGAAGTTATATCAGCAGCAAACATGTTGTTGACAAAAAAATTTACTCCTTGTAGAACCTCACAGTTCATTTTGAGAACAAATATTTTGTGGCAATCAACAGTCACCAACAATAAAAGAAATGGTTAAGTATAATAATTCTGACACTGGTAAAATGTGATCCATGGATAATAAATGTTATTTATTTAATAATGAGACCGTGTAAATGTAAGTTTTAAAACATAAATTATTCAAGAATGTATAACTAAATGACGCATTATGGTGTTTTTAGGATATAAATGTGACCTTTAATCTAAATCACCTTAATACAGGGGTTGAATGTAACAATGGCGCCACATCATTTGTATGTACAGGTCTATCTTCCTATCACCAAAGTAAACCAAGGCAACAATAAATTATGACCCTCATTACTAGTACTAACACTAGTTATTTTACTGAATCTGAGCTAATCTGATACTGAACATTTAAAAACAAATAAAAAATTTAAGATAAACTCCAAATATCAATGTTTGTTTTGTGGGTGTGTTTTTTTGTCTTCAAAACATAACACAAACAGGATATATCTTAATAGAATACCTGGATATTATGCAATGGAATGTGGAACTAAATTCTGAGCACTTTAACAAGATGTTTTACTACAGTGTAGTAGCCTACACTTGTGTCTGTATGCATGATTCATCTGTAGACTGAGCACCATGTTAAGACTTCTAATAACCGCCGACATTAAAAGAAACATTCTTTTCACTTTTATACAAGTATTCCTAGAGCATGATGACACAACAATACCAGTGGAACTGGCATCAGCTGTCCTCACTATTCCAGCGGACTGATTGCTCGTATTCACACGACTCACTTGAAAATATACAATGATTTTTGTCCATTTGCTTTTTCTTATTTTATTTCATCATGTTAAAAACAGAAACAACTATCATTTAGAATTTCTTGCCTGGATTCATTTTCAGGGAAACAATGTACTGTTCTTGTGTTATTTCTGAATAGACAGGATCAGTATCAGTAAAAAAACAAGTTAAAGTAAAGTTTGTTTTATTTAATGACACCTCTAGAGCACATTGATTTTTATCTTATCATCGGCTGTTGGACATCAATCGTATTGTCATTCTGACATATTTCTTTAGAGGAAATCCACTGCCACCACATAGGCTACTCTTCCTGATATGCAGCAAGGGGTCTTTTATAAGCACATTCCCAGAGACAGGACAGCACATACCACAGCTTTAGATGAACCAGTTGTGGACCACTGGCTGGAACAGAAAATAGCCCAAACTGCAAATGGGTCTAATGAGAAGGGTCGTACAAATGACTGACCACTTCACAGGTGGACACACTACCATTTGAGCTACATGTACATCCCGCTCCATTAAAAAAAAAAAGTTATGTTCTAAGCACACTGGTTATTTAGACTAAGAACACTGATGTTTGTAAATACATGAAAACTGGGTCAGAGACAGAAGATGAGGTGACATACTCTTCACAGTACAGTTTGAACACAGTGTTCTTTAAAGTTCTTAACCAGTTGGCATCCAGACATGTTGGTTCGACTTTGAGCCAACCTCATTAAGCAGAATATGGTATAATCTGTTACAACTGCATGCAAAATCCATATATATATATATATATATATATATATATATAAACATTTTACAAATAAATAACATTGTACATTTCTTTTGAGAATTTAATAGTTTAATTCTCCATGAACAAATAACATATTACACACATTGGTTGCCCAACTGTCATATTTCACTGTCCAAGACATCAGGTTGAGTTTTCAAACCGTATGGACCACTATATGGAATTTTAAATAACCTAATGAGTCCACTGATGGCTAACAACCATATAACCCATCACACCTAAGGACATTTTAAGTCTAACCTGTTCGGTTTTTAACTTTGTTGATACATTAATACTGCATGCTAATTTGGTTCATATTTTAATGAAAAGATAATGATAATTTGATGACTCTTCAATACAGTTTCCTCAAAAGATTTTTGGCATCAGTCAAAAGTGGTAAATGCAACACAATCTACTGAATAAACTCAAATCTACCACATGGATATTCTTTGGTTAATACCAAGCAAAGGCAATCTTTTATATGCACATTCCAACAAACAGAACAGTACATACAACAACCTTTGGAATACCCATTCTTACAGAGACCTACATTGAAAAACAAACAAATGAAAAAATAAAATAAAATGAGTCTAAATTCTAATGGGTTAATTAAGGAATATCATTCTGACAACCTACCAAACTTGAGCCAGACACCCCACCACTGAGCTATTAAAATGAAGGCAAAAATGGCAAAAGACAAGAGGCATGGTTCAATATGCCAATATCAGTACAATTCAGTCCCAACTCCTGGTGGTTGTTTTACCCAGTTAACTTCTAGAGACAGCAGGATAAAGAGGTTTTACAATAAACTTTAAGATGCAAAATTTAATGCACTTTTTTTTTTTTCACTCTTCACTTGCTATTTGTTTTATATATTGTGCATATTGTCCATTATAATTTAAGATTTCAAAGATCTATTGTGCTTATTATACAAATCAACAGTGTTGAAGTGTGCAGTTCTTGGTGTTGTTGGGTTTAACCTATATCTATAATCTAGACAGTATCACAGGTGAAGATAGTGACATCCACTTCATGCAGCCCCCACAGATAACTAACAAGCAGTGACAACAGATAATAAACACTTGACAACATTCTATATCATACTACATTCTATTCGTATATGTAAAATTATGTACAATTTTGTATAGGGAATTAAACAAAAATGCCTTATTATTATAGTATTTTAATACCATATAGATAATGATTAATTACTTTAAGTGAAAATAGTATTTACTTTTTTAAAATAATTTTTTGAAATTAAAGTTAATCCTGAAATGCATGATTTTAACATTTGAAAGCAATCTGATTCTTCTATTTAAACATTTAGACATGGAATCAGATGTTAAGGATATAACAGTTTCCTAGATTTTAGATCTATGGTTTCCTCGCGTACAAGTACTGTCCATAAAATACAAAATGGTTTCAAGCTGCAAAATGGTTCTATCAGTACAACAAAAGTCTTGTTACCAAGCTGCAAAGTGGTTCCATCGGAAGCAGTCTTGTCATCGAGCTGTAAAATGGTTCCATCAATGGAAGTCTTGTCACCAAGCTGCAAAGAATTTCCATCAAGCTGCAAAGTGTTTCCATCAGTAACAGTCTTGTCATCAAGCTGCAAAGTGGTTTCATCAGTTCCAGTCTTGTCACCAAGCTGCAAAGTGTTTCCATCAGTACCAGTCTTGTCATCAAGCTGCAAAGTGTTTCCATCAGTACCAGTCTTGTAGCCAAGCTGCAAAGTGGCTCCATCAGTAAGTCTTGTCATCAAGCTGCAAATTGGTTTCATCAGTACCAGTCTTGTCGCCAAGCTGCAAAGTGTTTCCATCAGTACCAGTCTTGTCATCAAGCTGTAAAGTGTTTCCATCAGTACCAGTCTTGTCATCAAGCTGCAAAGTGGTTTCATCAGTAACAGTCTTGTCATCAAGCTGCAAAGTGTTTCCATCAGTACCAGTCTTGTCATCAAGCTGTAAAGTGTTTCCATCAGTACCAGTCTTGTCATCAAGCTGCAAAGTGGTTTCATCAGTAACAGTCTTGTCATCAAGCTGCAAAGTGTTTCCATCAGTACCAGTCTTGTCATCAAGCTGTAAAGTGTTTCCATCAGTACCAGTCTTGTCA
>JAULBS010064015.1:0-22723 GCA_032355785.1 Symmetromphalus regularis | reverse complement strand
ACATCTTTGAAAAGGTTTGCAATAAAAAATAATTAAATTTTAACTGCAGGATTCCATTCCATAAACAAACCCAAAGGCTGCAATCAATACTCGTAAATTATCGTGATGGCCATTGGAAAATGGAGGAATTTACAAAAAGCATTGAATACATGGTTTAAAATGTTGTGATTCGGAACTGACCAAAACAAAACGGTACAATTTCCAGTTGTTTAACATAATATAATTATATTAACAAAAAATCATACTCCGCTAATTTATTAAGTGCAAAATGTAGTATATTTGTAGACAATGTTTATTATGAACTGTCACCTATTTTGTCGCTAGTGTAACTTTTAAAAACACTTTATGGAAAATGTTGAGACCTTATTGTGTAACTTCTTTCAGACGATTTTTTTTGTAATTTGCGTTTATACATTTCTGATGAAATTTGGATTATTTTTTCAGCACAGCTCATTAATAAAACGAACTGTAATCAAAATATAATAACGTTTTCGATCGGTTATTTATTCAACATTTATACAAGCTGTAAAAGCATTTTGATCCGGAACTACCCAAGATCCGGAACTGCCTAAACAACTCTATCAGTTTCAAACGGTGAGACTATTTACCACCCGGTACCCCGGGGTCACCCGGGAAGTAAAAAGTCGCCATAGGGTAGTGGTGGCATGTACAGTAGTCATATTTCATATAATAATACACCTAAACATTATCTACTTGACCATATAAAAATGATTTGTTATATAACACATTTGCTCTTATTATAAAACAAGAAAAGTGAAATCATATTCATTTATTAATTCCTGTACTATAAAATCCTGTAAATGTTATTGGTGACATTTATAAGTGGTTTAATACAATAATCTGCTTGGTAAAGCCAACTGAGAATAAGGTTAAACTTTTTTTTTAAATATGTTGCACAGTATATAATCTTATAATGATAGTTATTGTTACATAAACATTGTGCTTTTTTAGTTTCAGGATGCATAAGTAATTTGCTGTACTGTGATCTGCGGATATTGCCAGCAGGATGTTGTGGAACATACATTATTTCTAGGAATACAAGCTTTTATACCAAGTGTGAGTTTTTTTTTACTTGTGTACAGATCTATGTGTGAAAGTTGAAGGAGAATGAATCCAGTTCCAGCAGAAATTACAAATATGTTAACAAAATGTGAATGAAAACTCTTAGTTAAAAAATATAATCACCAGTCCAATTTTTCTAATTGCAGGGGATAATATTTCGAAAGCTGAGGTAACCGGAAGTTGGTTCACATGTTTTTTTCCTAGGTAACCCATAGTTTGGTTATGTGAATTATATCTGCGTAACCCGTGGGATACCTGATCGATTACTTCAAAGTTTTAAATACATAATTTTTAGTTCAAACAAAGTTAAAAAAAAAAATACAAAAGAAAACAATTTATAAAAAAGTTGGCTCTGTTTTTTAAATTTTATTATTATTTTTTTAATGAACACTTCCTTATTCCTTTTTCGTTTGTGCTGTCTAAGCTACTTTCACTTTATCTACAGTGATGTTCTAAATGTTTCTTTTTTAAAGCTCATTCTGCGATTTGGATGTTTTTAAACTTAAGACCTATTTACAATAAAACTATTTTCAGCAGTTAAAAAATTATAGGCAATCCAATATTATGTCAGCATAATTATATTCCTTAAGATGAAATAGCAGCAAATAATTTAGCCATCCCCCAGCGTCCATGGACATTTCATTAAAACTTTTGACTCGACTCTATAGGGTCTTTCCAAAACATGAGTTGTTCAGCCCTGACGGAAAACTCTCCTGTATGCGATAAGAGCAGAGTAAGCCACTCATTTAACTTCTGGCAAGTGCCCCACGCAATCCGCTTGTTTATTACAACGGGTTAAATCTGACATTTGTTTCTGTGCATACTTCGACGACTTTGGGAAAGCTTGTTTTTATTTATGAATAAAAAAAAATATTATGTATTAAGCTGCGTGTGTGTTATATATGTACAAATATCATTTAACATTCAAAACAAACTTAGAAAATGAAATGATAATACAAAATATATTAGGCATATTTTAAAGAACACATTGATGCAAAATATTTTAAATAGGAGTTTGTAGCACATTAAAATATGTCACAGGGAAAATGCCATAATTTACTATTATTTTCGTGATAAGCAGTTACTAAGTTGGGTTTTTGCTCTAGAGGCGTCGTTAAATAAAACAAACTGTACTTTTTTTCATCAGGCCCGTAGAAGCCGGGGAGGGGATATGGGATTTTTCGCCAGTTTGTAACATGGTTAAAAATGTCTGAGGTAATAAGACGAAAAAACAGTCGAATCGCAATAAAGGGAGTTAATATTTTAACATTTTCTTTGTGAGGCATCTCGCCTACGGCGCTTACGTTTTCGTACAACACATTTTATACACCCATAAAAATTAGTCCCACCCCCAACTTTAAAAATCCCTCCTACGTTACCGACAACATTAATGTATGTTATATGAGTTTTAGCTAGGTATTGAAAGTCTGGTTTGGGTATGATATATATACAGATATTCTTATTGTAACTGATAAAGCAGGACTTGGGGAGATATTGCCGTTTTAAATGAAAATGACCTTGCAAATCAAAGGATTAAATTACTAATGTCATTTTGATAGCAGATTAAACCGCGATTTACCTTAGCATCGTCATCAGTTATGTGATAGCAAGTTTCAGTTAGTTGCAGGGGCGGTTCCAGCAATTGCGAAAGGGGGGGGGGGGGTTTGAAGGCGAAGCGTTGGCCTGTACATGCGCTAGGGTTTTACAAGAAAATATTCAGGGGTGGGGGGGACGTGCGCCGTGTGCAACCTCCCCCCATGGAACCGCCATGAGTTGGTCATATCAGTGGATAAATCTGACCTCAAGGCAGATTAAAATATTGTATTATTAACATACTTTGACCAAATAACAAACACGTGTTTGACGTGATGGAAACACGTTTTATAATCGGTTCTGCATGATCAACCCATGATCATAATTTTATTAACTGGTTCAAAAATGCAAAATAACCGTGAATGGAGATAAACAAAATTATACTCAACCAAAAAAAGAATCTATGCATTTTGAAACATTCAATTTTTTTTTTTTTTTTTTTTTTATGTGCCATTTCACCATAATCGAAAACCATAATAAGAAAATTGAAGTGGTCATATTAATGGTCCATTGGTATCAACATTTATTTTTTAAAAACTTTTATTTCCTGTAAAAAAAAAAATAAACTATATATATATATATATATATGTCAAAATAATTTTAAAAAAAGTAAATAACAAATTTAAAAAATACTGGCTGTAAAAGTCAATGAAAATAAAAAATAAATATAAAATCACAAAATGATAAAATATAAATGACCATAAAATATGAAATAAGCATTACTGACACAGAAATATGTATGTAAAGTTTATGTAAGGGGGATCCGTAGGATTCTGGCATCTCTCAAATTATGTAATGGGAAATGAAGCAATACACAACTGAAGCGCATTCCATTTTTTTAATATCATTTTACATTATATACTGAACCACAAAAGAAACATTTTAATTTTTAATTATAATAAGAGCTATTTTTAGTAAACACATGCTGAGAAGTAGAATAAAACCAGTTGATTTTTGATAATGATTTATTTTTTGATCACAAATAGTAATTACATCTAAACAATGCATCATGCATACGAGTCACATGATCATCAACAAGTGTCATCATAAATCTTTTAATCAGTGGCAGTTCAAGAAAATCCATTTAGAGGGACCCCTAAAGAATTCTCGGATTCTTTAACGTTAAAAATAATAATAATTTTAAAATATATAATATATAAAAAAATTATTTATATCGCAAAATTTAGTGGGGCCCCACCTAGATCTGGAATTGTTAACATTTGGTGGGATGCATGTAAATGTCATAGTAGAAACTGGAATCTGGTATTCTGCCGGTAGAGACTGGTATTCTGCCGGTAGAGACTGGAATTCCACTTTCTACTGGTAGAGAATGAAATTCTAGTCTCTACTGGTAGAATCTAAGATTCTACCAGTAGAGATTGGAATTCTACTTTCTACCAGTAGAATCTACCAGATCAGAGAAAGAAAAACAATACTGATATTAAGTTGTTTTTTATTTTTTTGTTATAAATTAAATCCCATGGATAATAATTGTTTTCTTGTTAACCAGCTATCATATCAAAAGTACTCATTATTTAAAAATTTAAGATTATTGTAATCCTAGATAACTGTTAAGTGTAGGTGAAAGAATTCTGCTAGTGATAACTACTCACTAGTATAGTAATTAGGTGACCAGACATAAAAGAGACTGCGTGAAAAATATTCACTATTTTAATCTAACATTATATTGTACCTAATTAACCAATGGGTATGCATTCAGATAACTAATATGTTATTAATGAAAACAACTTTGTCTTTACCATTGTCTATAGAACTAGGTGATTCCCAAAAAAATGCATCATTTTAATTTAATTTGGCATATTGAACATCACAAACTATTAGATAAGCATGGTTTACAGGACAAGTACAGAAGTACTTTTTGTTTTATTCAAGACATTTATAAAAAGTATTTTATTTTTAATTCATTTGGTTTGTTTTTTTAACAATAATGATCAATAATAAAAATACACCAAACTGATGTCATTGGATGGGATTCAGAAAAATCTATAAAACCAATGAGACAAGTTTTTTTTAATTGAAACTAGATTGTTCCAGAGTTTCGTATAGAAATAGGATAGATAATTATAATATTAATTTACCCTGTAACTCAGTCATGGAATAATAACTTGTATCTCTTATAGGGATAAACCTAAACAATTTCTTTAAAAAATGGAGACCAATTTCTTTATTGAATGTTATTTATAAAGCATCTTCATCTTGTACTGCAGAAAGATTAAAATATATTTTATCTACCCTAATAAATGAAAATCAAACAGGATTTATGAAAAATAGATATATTGGAGAAAATTTAAGAATATTGTATGACATACTATTTTATACTGAAAAATGCAAAATCCCTGGAATGCTACTATTAATTGATTTTGAAAAGGCATTAAATTCTATTTCATGGACTTTTATTATGAAAACTTTAGCCTTTTTTGGTTTTGGTGACATATAATAAGATGGATAAAAATATTTTATATGAATATTAAATCGAGTCTTATTATAAATGGTCAAATGTCTTCATGGTTTGAAATTCAATGGGGTTGTTGACAAGGGGATCCTCTTTCTCCATACATATTTTTACTATGTACAGAAATACTAGCAGGGTAATTACAAGAGTATCTAAATATTATAGGTATACTTATGGAAGATCAAGAATATTTAATTAATCAATATGCTGATGACATAACTATTTACTTTGATGGAAATAAGCAGTCATATAAACCTATTCGCAAAACTCTCTGGATTGAATATTAATTTTAATAAATCTCAAATTATTTGAATTGGTTCAAACATTAACTGTAAAATGAAATAATAAATTTGTCCCCGATCTAAAAATAGTTTGGAACCCTAAAACTTTTGTAGTTCTTGTTATTAATTATTCATTAAATTTACAGGAAATGATCAAATTAAATTTTAATTGAAAAATATATGTAATTGAACTAATAATAAACAAATGGGAGAAGAGAATAATAACAGCATTAGATAAAATAGCTAACATTAAATATAATATCTAAATTAAACTATTTATTTTTGACCTTACCTAATCCACATATTAACATGTCTAAGCGTTTGAATACTTTTATTTGTATGGGGTTAAAAGCCAGATTGAATTAAAAGAGACATTTTATGTAAATCTATTAAAGATGGAGGTTTGGGAATGATTAATATATTTGAAATTTGTCAATGCACTTGAACTGACATGGGTAAAATACAACATTTTTTTAACATTCAAAATAGGCTAATATACTGTATGCAGATTATAAAGACAAATAAATTCACTTTGTTTGGTAACGATTTTGCCATTAAAATATTAAAACATATTCAAAACACTTTTTGGAAGGACATCTTCTGCCTTTCATTGTTTTTCCGAAAAAATAAAGGATGTCGCTTTTGAAAAACTTGTAACCAAACACTTGTTTTATAATGAGCATATTAAAATAAATAACAAATTTATATTTCTGGCATTATGCAGATATATATTATTTTAAACATTGATGGAACGTTTTTTTATCATTCAAAGACTTTAATCAGTTATACCTCAAAACAGAGAACGTTTTAGAATTTTATTCAGTAATAACATCTATAAAATGCTACTTTAGCCAAATCTGTTCTGAAAAAAAGGCTCAAAGAATTTATATTTTAAATATATTATCATCTCCAAGACTACTATAAATAAGGCAAAATGTTTTTCTTTGTCAGATTTGTGTTATCAGAGCTGGTAGAATCTGAGATTCTACCAGTAGAAAGTAGAATTCCAATCTCTACTGGTAGAATCTCAGATTCTACCAGATTCCAGTTTCTACCACGACATATATATGTGTATATACCTTCACAGCATGCTGTACAGTGTTTGTAATTATTTTGACATTCTTTAATTTATAGCTTAAACTAGTTATTAGTATGTTCACTAATTAGGCTAATTAGCGTGAATAATCCAAGAGTATATAGTTTACTTCATTATGAAAAGAAATGATTACAAGTATTCACAATAAAATTACCTTCGTCCAACTTTTTCAGGTTGGCAATCAGTAGCCTTAATCTGCTTAATTGTCTTGACCTTGACCATCTCTAAAGTTAGAAACACATAATGTCAACTCAACTCATTTATTTACATAAAACCATCAATGGTGGTACATGTACAAAACAGTGATGTCATGTATAACAAAATAATGTAATAAAATGGGGGTGGGGAGAGGGTAAATAATGGAAGAAACAATAAAAATCACTTCTTTAAAAAAAAACCTATTATAATAGTCTATTGCATTAAGCTTATATACATATATATATATTTTTTTAGCAATTACATGTATGTATTACAAAGTTTCCGTTATGTTGACCATATATATATATATTTATACGTTTGTATATTTATTGCATTAGGCCTATGACCCTTGAACACATACACATTTAAAATACATGGTATATGTACAAACACACTGAGAAAGACAAAACAAAAACCCATACCACCTCCACAAAGAAGTTCAAAAAAATATATATACTGTTATCAAAGTTCTATTAAAATATGAAAACGTCACATTACTAATGTACATGTAGGTTAAGAAAATGTGAAGCTGCATCAGTAAATCTCTATATGTTGATTTTCAGGCTTTCTAGTCTTTGGTCTTGTCTCTGTACTTCTTTCTCCTGGGAGGTAGATGTTGTCCAGTGCTGTATTGTTGCATTTTGATATATTTGGTTTTCTGCTCACTTCTAAGAAAGTTTTCAAGTTCAAAGATAATGGGACGGGCTTTTCCAACTATCTTCTTCACGTGGCCATGCAACCCCTCATGGTTGTTGTTCGTTCATGGACCATCTGTCTCATGGTGGTCTCACAAACTCTGGGAATAATCTAAAATTAAGTCAACTGTTGGTGAACATTAAGTCATATATTTGGGAAAAAATTTCTGCACACATTTTATGAGACAACTCCCATGATATTAATCTTAATAAAATTATCAAAAAATACTGCAAGTGAACTTTATGTGACTCGTGAACCTTAATGAGTTACCATGTGTGCTATAACCCCATTATATGCTGTGTATATGTAGAAGAGTCTACTAATTAGAAGTGGCAGGAGAACAAATACAAATAATTAATTTTGCTGATTTTTCAGATTTAGCATATTTAAAATGAAATGAAAAATGGCAAGTCCACAAACTCTCACCACATTATATTTTGTGGAGTTTTCTAGTCTTAGGGATCAATGTGTTTTATAAATTAGATTGAATTAAATAAATATATGTATGTAGATGTATAATTTGAATACATTTCAAGTTACACAAATATTTAATAAGATCATGGTATTTCTTTACTTACATTATTATCACGATCATGTCTACTTTTTATTTATAGGAAAATAATCGGCTGACGGATTTATCCTGCCCGTGTTACTTTTACTGTACACAAGTCCTGTTTCGAAATGGTAGGTACATTTTATGTACTATATTATATAGGTGTGTTTTTAAAGCATAGAACAAGTTTTAAAAATGTTATATACAAATTTATGTACACAAATTCACCTTTTTTTTATTTGAACTGCAGGCATATTTGGTATTACAGTGGGAGGAGGGGGGGGGGACAAGTGCCCTACCCATATGTGAGCCTTTTTTTTTTTACTCTATTACTTTTTTCCATTATAACCAAAATCTGATACAGAGTTTGTACCCGATCTGTCAGTGCTCTCCACCCCCTCCGCTCCTAAAGTCATTCCTAACAGCCTGTATTAGTATATATAGTGAGACCTCGTGTATCCGGACGGCATCATTTTTACAAAATGTATCCGTATTAACGAATTTCTGTACTACTGAAACATTGGGAGTAAATAAATGAAGGGAAAAAAATCTTTGAACACAGATATAAGCATTTTATTTAATACATATTGTATTAACACACCTCATTGTTGGGTTAAACAATGTTTATTAACGTTTTACCTTTGGGATGGGCCAACCGGCATAAGTGTGAGCATGAGCAATAAATATCAATTCAATATGTTATTTACATTTCACCTTCTAAAATATAGTACACCAAACCTTAATTAACTGTTGCAAAGATTAAGAAAACAGTAAAACAACAGTTGTGCTAACTAGCACTCGCACAATAAGCACCAGATTAGCGTTAAGAAAACAGTGGTGTGAAACCCTTTGCAGCCATTTTAGCTTGCATCGATTACACAAAACTTTTATGGTCATGGGTGATCACTCCTTTTCTGTTTGATATTAAAGGAATTAGTGATGTATAGTTAAACGGAGCAAATTGCCTTTATTTTTCACACATTCTTTTGGATTATGACTGTTCGGTTCTGGAAACCAAATTTCCGGATTAATGGATACATTTACAGTGTGGAAGTTTTGTTTTCTTGAATGACCGTCCGAAACGTGGGGTTTCCAGATTACTGGAGTCCGTATAAAAGAGGTCTTACTGTATATGTAAAATAAATAAAGGTAGCAAGTTAACTTTTCAAAAGAAGGAGAATTTATCCTCTTTAGACTAACTGATGTATTTTCCTGTTTTATCCTACTATACATGTATGTACATGTACATCGGCAAGATACGATGACCAATTAAATTTTAGTCACTAACCAAAATCTCCTCCTCCCCCAAGCCTTGCATGACTGAAACCTTTAATTTAACATAAACCTGGTCTAATATATATACAGTCAAATCTGCCCATGCGGCCACCTGTATTAAGCAGCAACCTGTCTTAAACAGCCATAATTATTTAATCCCAAATCAGCTAATTTTGTATAATTTAACCTGTATTAAGCAGCCACCTGTTTTAAGAGGCCTTGGGTGGCTGCTTAAGACAGGTTTGACTGTAGTTAGTTTTATTTACATTGCTGGTTGAATTTGTTGAGTTTCATTGCAGTAAATATAACAGCAATTTGTATGACACAGTAAATATAACCTAACCAATATAGTTCATGGTTTGAAAATTAAAAATGATCTTGTTTTCAGTTTGCTTGGTATAACAAAGTTAGAGCTCTCATATAAGCCATTATGTCTCAAATTCTTGAAAGTATTATATACTACAGGCTGTAGGATTTCAGATTTCATGGGAAACACATTTTGGGTTCCGTGCCTGGCACTCATGGGAACCCATGGGTAACTGTTTTTCGGTTCCCTAAAACTGGTGATGGGTAAATTAATATCATGGGAAATGAAATTTCAGTTCCGTAGTTTCCCCAGCACCGTAACAACACGTTACCGGTAACGATCGTTACTGTGAAATCCTACAGCCTGCTTTTACTTTACAACGCCTGCATCATTACAAACGTTCTGGCCTCAGTGGTGCAGTGGTTAAGCTGTTAAGACCCATGGCTTGTAGATACCAGGATTAAATGTTAGTCAAGGCAAGAGATATTATAGATCTTGATACCAGCTCCAAACCAGAGTGATTGTTCCATAAGGCTTAATGGGTATGTCATTTGCACCAATCAGTGGTCTACAACTGGTTTATCAACATCTGTGGTATATGCTCTCCTGTCTGTTGGAAAGTGCATATAAAAGACCCTTTGCTGCTTATTAGAAAGAGTAATCTATGTGGCAGCAGCAGGTTTCCTCTAAATAAATGTCAGAATGACCATAATGTTTGACGTCCAATAGCCAATGATAAGATAAAAATCGCTGTGTTCTAGAAGTATCATTAATTAAAAGATGCTTTATATTTTTTGGATAAAATGGTCACATTTCTGACTACTGACTGAATAAATACATGAACATCTGCTACCATTAAATCAAGGACAACAGGAATTATTCAAAGGAGCAGATCTGATTAACATGTACATATATGACGGATAATATTTAAATTTTATAACTGATTTATAGGCCTTATCCCTTTGTCAGTTGCTTATTATTCATTTGAGGTATACAGTGGTGCATGTTTTGTTTACAGTATAGACCAGCTTTGGATTTTTAAATAATTTATTCTTTAGTCATGCAATATCACAGATGAAAAAAAAAATATCTTCAAAAGTAAATTTTTTATTTAACTTTTATGATTTTAGGTATATCAAAATTTTATTTCTGAAATTAGACTTGATGCTCCAGATTCAGCCTTAACAGAAATTTAGTATTATCTTTCAAAGGTCAAGTGAAAAGTAATTCCATTTTGTGTTATTGTTTTCATAAACAGTATCTATAAACACCCAATAAAACAGATCAGATATGTTTTCAACCAGAGGGCGACTTGGTAATACCTGTAATACAAGGTTAATTGTAAACAGAATTGTCAACCTTGAACACTGGTATAAAAGGAGACTGACCCCCCAAAAACGGGAGATTTGACAAAAAAATAGGTGATTTATTTATCAAAATATATTATATATTAAAAGAATTTTACACAAATATTGTGTATCTGTTACATATATTCACTTTCGGAAATGATTGGTTCATTTATGTTCCTCCAAAAATATGAAGAGTGTGAACTCATGAGAGAAAATATTGAGAGTCGAAAACAAAATTTAGCGAGTCCATTGTGAATTATGAAGAGTCAACATTTGAAGAAGAAATTTTATACCCAATACTACATTTGTATGTCATGTACAATAACTAATAATACAAAACTAATTGCAATTAAATATTGTTTTATTTCATAATTAAAGTTCATAGTGATATAAATCATTTTTTTTTATGCAGCAAATTATAATGATTATTATGCATGGAATGACCGATACTCATTGGTGCTGTGTTTCCGTTAATGACCAGTTTCCATACATTTCGCTTTTGAAGTATTAACTTTATATAAGACAAACACCTTCCGTATTTTAAGACCTCAACTGTCGGCTAATACACGCATTATACGTTGAAGTGGTTTTTTTGTTATTGTTATTGTTTGTTTTTATTTTATTTTTTTCAAAATTGCGATTTTCCTGGAGAAAAGGAGAAATTACAAAATACCGGGAAAATCCTGCGGAATCCGGGAGAGTTGACAAGTCTGTGTAAACTAACCAGTGTTCTTGAAATACTGTTACACACACATAATACAAGGTCTATATAAATACACAGATGTGTAAATTAAAGTAACAGCTTCCTTTCACTTCTTAATCACTCATCCATGAACACAACATACATGTAGCTAAACAAGTGGCCTCTGTTTTAACAAGGAACTCTGTCACCTGACAATCATAGGGTGAAGTCAGTGAGATCAAAGCAAAGTTTTTGCTAACTTCACCTGGTCGCATGAGGCCTGAATGGTGCTTAATATCAGAGACTAACAATATACAGGGTTTAATTAAGCTTCATTCGCCAAACATGAATTAAAATGGAATTTGGCCAACCAGCTAATTCAAAAATCGCATGTCACGTTCAATCTGCCTCTGAACTCTTTACTTCCTTGTTACTTATGTAACTCAAACGGTAGCGTGTCTGTCTGTGAACTGGTCGGTCATCGGATTGCTCCTTCTCAGTGGACCCATTTGCAGTTTGGGCTATTTTCCATTCCAATCAGTGGTCCACAACTAGTTCATCAAAGGCCGTGGTAAGTGCCGTCCTGTCTGTGGGACGGTGCATATAAATGACTCCTTGCTGCTTATGAGAAAGAGTGGCAGCAGTGGGTTTCCTCTAAATACGTATGTCTGAATGATCATATGATTGATGTCCAATAGCCAATGATAAGATAAAAATCAATGTGCTCTAGAGGTGTCATTAAATAAAACAAAATTTACTTATGCAATTCCCACCTTTAATTAGTCAGCGAACCATCTAAATACTACTTGCTGTGTCTGGGTATTTTTATGCACACATACATGTACGTGTACACAGAAGAGTTTGAACTCAGTAGCTTTGTTGTCAATCGAATTAACTTGGCCATTTCTGTTACTTACGATTCATTTGGTACACTTCAGATGATTTTGTCTCAGGCAATAACGTCACTCCATGTTCCAGTCTTTAGTTTAATATGGTGCCTTAATTTTGTTCAATTTATTTGGCTAACAGTAGTAATTGAAACTGAATTTGGCTACAGAAGTTCTGACCAAATTAGCCAAATTGCTAATGATTTTTACAGTCCAGCTTAAACCCTGAATATAGGTAATAAAACCTTGGTTCAGTAGATTTATAAACCAAATACAGTCAAGTCCACTTAATTGCATTCCTGATAATACCATATTCCTATGATTTGCATAATATTCTGCTGCACAAAACCATCTGTATGCAAATATATACAAAAACATTATTTTAATTGGATATATATATATATATATGCTTTCTTTGTCATGTCTGGTTAATTGCATAAGAAAATGGAGAATTTATTTATTTTTCTTCCAAAATACCAAAAACCATGACAAATCTTAACATTTTATTCCAATAATAACTTTATACAATTTTTGTATCTGTTATAGAATTCAGTTAACATGCTCAGATAATTCCTAACTTTATTACAGATTTCTGATTTTTGTAATTACCATACAGTAATATAGAATGGATTTTCAAAGTTGAGGGGCTAATTTTTATGGGTGTATAAAATGTGTTGTGTGAAACTGTGAGTGCCGCAGGAATCTTTACCCAGGGGTGCAGAAATGGAGAATTGTTCACTAGCCCGCCGGACCAGAACCAACTAAATTTTACTATAATTTTTTAACAACAGAACAAATGTATAACTATCTGACGTTCCATGAGATTTTATGCTTTCCAGTTTGACTATTGAGGTTCCAACAACAAACTGTTTATCCTTCGTTAAAATACAGATCACCAGTCGGACTGGTAGTTGCATTTTTTAACTCGTCCGTCAGGATTTTTTACTCACATTTGGTGAGCAGGTGAGTACTTTCTGCAACCCTGTTTACTGTACCTGAAATAAAAACTGGCAAAAAAGTGGAGGGGCTGAGGTCTCCTTGTCCCCACCCTCCTGGCTCCTATGGACCTGCTATATGATAAATGTACTTTTATTTTATACAGATAGTACAAGAATAGAAACAATTTTAAATTGGCATTTCTAATAAATGAATAATCCTGTTAACTGCATAAAATATTTGGGCAAAATGCCTAAGAAGTTAGAGATTCTACGGTAACAAAAAACAAATGGCCTTAAAGATGCAAATCTGAATTGCATAGTGGCTGACATTGAGATATGATGATTGATTTTCCCACTGAAAGAGAAAAAACATTAATCTACCAACACCCACAATGTGTGTGTAATATAATGCAACAATCAGAATGAAATGAAAAATGTTATATTGACAAACATGTATTTGTTTGGTCCATAGAGATTCTGACACTTCAGTTCTCCCACAGTATGCATGTATATTTAATGCTGAACAACATACTGCCAATACAAGAGAGATCAACAAAAGAAAGAAATTATTGTTTAATTTGATTGTGTGTATGTGAGGCTGGGGAACGGGTGTGGAATCAGTCACATCATGTGATAGTATCATTTCCCTTTAAATGTCATGGTCGGTTTTCAAGAGGGGGGGGGTTGGACCTTTTAAACCCCCATGGATCTGCTACTGTTCCCTGTTACAAATGCAATTGCATGTTTTTTATGACTCGCCCACATCCATTTAGGTTTGGGCACAGCCTCCCCATGCCCCTCATCTTAAGGGAAGGATGCCAGACCTGGGCGAGGGATAAAGAGTAGAAAAAAGGGGGAAATAATTAAATGTTTTTAAAATTGCTTTAGTATATAGAGGGGACTTTTAAAAGAGATTTTGGAAGTTATTAAATTTTGATTGGTTGGTCTAAAAATGGGGCATTTCATGGTAATGTTTTGTGATGGACGTGACATTTTGACACTATAAAACAATGTTTCCATGAAAACTCTAACTTTTTTTGTTAATAGAAACCATATGAGATATGTTTGTAACACACAAGAACAAACATATTTTGTACTTATATTTTTGGAATAATTTACTTTTTAATATGCGTGACGGACGTGATGTATATAAATTAGTCCATCACGCATATTAATAAGTAAAATATTCCAAAAATATAAGTACAAAATATGTTTGTTCTTGGGTGTTACAATATACCTCATATGGATTCTATTAACACAAAATGTAGAGAAAAGTGTACACATCTTTTCATGGAAACATTGTTTCATTGTGTCAAAATGTCATGTATGTAACAAGGCACAAAATAACCGGTGTCACATCGCAATTTGTGATGGAAAAAAACCGAACTGCAAGTCAAAATTATCTGTTAAAAGCAAAACACCACTTTTTCATGGTCTTTAATTGAATTGTTCCTTGTACATTACTATAATGCCAATGAATTGATGACACTGCACAGTTAAGAGTTCAGTAATGTGTTCTTACAAAGCTTGCTAGAAGTACATGTAGCCCGTGAATTGTTGAAAATTATTGCTACACATTTTATCAAAATTGCTAATCATTTTTTTAATATTGGTTAGTTACGTGAAAAAAAATATTCTGTGCCTTGCTGTCACAAACAATTACCATGAAATGTCCCAAATATAATTTATAATTACTGGAGGAGATTCATTTTAGAAGCTCCAAAAGGACTCTGGAATTCTATTTACATGAAACTGCTCACTATTAATACGGTACTGTTTGTAATTATCTATAATATTAACTAAAAGGTGTATGACAAGGAAAAAGCCTACTATTTCGCTGCTTCAGAACCAAAAGGGTGTAAGTTAGGGAAGCAGTTATGGAGAAAAGGGCCAAAAACTTTTTCTCACCTAGACACAAGTTTTATGTGGAAAATGTTTTGATTTCAAGATTAATGTGAGATACATGTAGCTTCAAAAACGTACATACTACCTTTGTGCATCAGATGCAGCTCACTAATGGGCATTCAGTGATATTAGTGAGTGCCAAACCCAGACTTACACCCTTTTGGTTCTGAAACAGCGATTTACATTTTGGTAGAATGTCCATATGTGAACCGGTCGGTCGTCGGATCGATCCTTCTCAGTGGACCCATTTGCAGTTTGGGCTATTTTCGTTTTAGCCAGTGGTCCAGAACTGGTTCATCAAGGCCGTGGTATGTGCTGCCGTGGGACGGTGCATATAAAAGACCCCTTGCTGCTTATCGGAAAGAGTAGCCTATGTGTTGGCAGCGGGTTTCCTCTAAATACATATGTCACAATGACCATATGATTGATGTCCAATAACCGATGATAAAATATAAATCAATGTGTTCTAAAGGCGTCGTTAAATAAAACAAACTTTTTATTATCAGATTTCTGCTTTGCAGACATAAAAGATAACTCAAAATAGATTTACATTTAATTAATATGTTTTTTTATCTTATGTAATTATTATATAGTCTCAAAGAAAATATATTGTTTGGTTTTACAGTTAACAGTAATCTTTCAACAAACACTTTATAATGTGAATTACGTTTTGTCAAAATTCTCAGTCTACTCACAAAATGTCTATCTTTCACACACGAACTCGGGGCTAAGCTACAATCCTGGATGGAGGCCATCTTAGCTGTGTGTTGTATACTACTAGCTATATATGTTGAAATTTTGTTCTTTAAATCTGAAAGTGGCCAAATCTTTGTTAAGATAACTTTTTTTAAGAGTGCAAAATTACATAAAATAATTCTGAATTTAAAAGTGAAGTTGGAATTTTTCTTAAAAAGTGTAGGCAGAATATCCTTTAGTTGAAAAAGTAAAGTTTGTTTTATTTAACGACGCCTCAAGAGCACATTGATTATTATCTTATCATCGGCTATTGGACATCAATCATATGGTCATTCAGACATATATTTTAGAGGAAACCCGCAGTCGCCATATTGGCTACTCTTTTCGATAAGCAGCAAGGGGTCTTTTATATGCACTGTCCCACAGACAGTACAGCACATACCACGGCCTTTGATGAACCAGTTGTGGATCACTAATTGGAACGGAAGATAGCCCAAACAGCAAATGGGTCCACCGAGAAGGATCGATCCGACGACCAACAGCTTCACAGGCGGACGCTCTACCATTTGAGCTACATCCCGCTCCACATAGTTAAAAGTGGAACACTCCAAGTATGGTACCCGTATATATTAAAAAGAAATAATATGATAAATATTTTATTATAAAAACTATTTACCTTACAGAACAGAAAGTATTAAAATGAGCTCACAGATATTTTGGAAATATGTTATACAAAAACAGTGGAACACTTACAGTTATTTTTGTATCTCAAAGCAATAGTGTAGGATATAGATACTTTATTTTACCTATATACATATACAATTGCATTGTAACAAATTAATTGTTTCCGTTCTGTAAAACAAACAGAGATTATAATAAAATATTTGTCATATTTGCTAAAAAAAAAACTTTTAAAGATGACTATGAACTGTGGACATTTTGTATAACATATTCCGTAATATCTGTGAGTTCATTTTAATTGTTTCTATTCTGTAAAGTAAATAGTTTTTATAATAAAATATTAGTCATATTATTTCGCTATGTTATTTCTGTTTATTAATATGGGGACCATATATGGAGTATTCCACTTTTAACTGGGGATACCACCTTTTCATACTTTAGGCAAAATGAGTGTAGGCAAACTGGATGTAGGCAAACTGGGTTGTAGGCAAAAATGAGACGACTGGTTCCGAAAAGACATTTACGCTTAAAAGTTTGTGGGCACTGAACCGCATAGAGTGTACTGACCAACACTGGTACGGACACGACCAATCTCCATATTCCTCATAAAATACTTTTCTGTAACGTCTGCTTTTTAATATTGGTTTTAAAGTTGAGTACTTTTTGTGAATGACTTTCAGACTATCAGACACCATGTGACTCTGAGGAGCAGATTCGAATCCTTCTTTTAATAACGTTTAAAAATCGTTTCTGTTGCTATCATATACCCATGTGTACCATTCATTGATCCGAGCGGCTCTTAAACGTTTTCACAAGTCTCCAGAAAGCATTACGGAACCACTAAACAACATTAAAAATCTTTAAAGTTGATATATAGCTACAGAAGAACTTTCTTCCAGTAATGTAATTCCTTAAAAGGAAAATCGTGTGATATGACGTTCAGCTTACAAAATATCACTCATTGTCAACAAATCCAATTATTTCTCCATTTTAGTTATTCAGTTCTCCTGCAAACATCCAGATAACTATGGATTACGGACTTTACTATGTCGAAATGGACTTAAATTAATACCTTGTCCTTGAGATATGTAGTCTGGTATAAGTTTACATTTAATGAACAGGTCGTAGGATCGATCCTTCTCAGTGGACCCATTTGCAGTTTGGGCTATTTTCCGTTCCTACCAGTGATCCGCAACTGGTTCACCAAAGGCCGTGGTATGTGCAGTCCTATCTGTGGGACGGTGCATACAAAGGACCCTTTGCTGCTTGTCGCAAAGAGTAGCCTATGTGGCGGCAGAGTGTTTCTTCTAAATACATATGTCACAATGACCATATGATTGACGTCCTGTAGCCGATGATAAGATAAAAATCAATGTGCTCTAGAGGCGTCGTTAAATAAAAGAAACTTCACTTTTTTTTTTTTACATAATTAACACAGCGATTTTATAATCTCTTTCTATAGTCAGTTTTATATGATGAGAATGGCGGACTGGTCCATGTAGTGCGCTGGTTGAGCTATCGGACTCGGGGCTGGTAGGTACTGAGATCAAATCTCAGTTGAGGCATACGATTTTTAATCTCAACATCAGTTTCAACCCAGATTGAGTGCCCCGCAAGACTGTGGGTAGGTGTATACCATTTAAACTGACAAGTGGTCCACAATTAGTTTATGAAATACCGTGGTATGTGCTATCCTGTCTGTGGGATAGTGCATACAAAAGATCGCTTGCTGCTTATCGATAGGAGTAGCCGCATTAGTGTGGTGGCAGCGGGTTTCGTTTCTCCACTAACACTAACCTCTGCCCTAGACAGACACCACAGGAAGCTGAGTTGTGGCCTAGGACAGCGTTCTTGAACCTTAATTGGATATAAGCATGGAAATAAATTCAACGAACCAACCTGATCATGGCTGTTTTATACTCTGAGTATATACCTGATATATGACGCAATATTTGAAATAAATATGTTATCAAGAACAGTATGACGTTTATAAATCGCCTAACTCGTCACTAAAATACTGACTTAGAAGCAAATAAATCGCTTAGGATTACACAACCATAATTACAGCCTTCATCACTAATACTTTGTAAAGTTTGTTTTGTTTAATGACGCCTCTAGACCACATTGATTTTTTTAAAATCTTTTCATCGGCTATTGAACATCACTCATAATTATGGTCATTCTGACATATTTATTTGGAGGAAACCCGCTTCCGCCACGTAGGCTACTCTTTTCAATAAGCAACAAGGGGTCTTTTATATTTGCCGTCCCACAGACAGGAAAGCACATACCACGGCCTTTGCTGAACAGAAAATAGGTCAAACTGCAAATTGGTCCACTGAGAAGGATTGATCCAACTACCGACCGGTTCAGAAGCAGACACACTACCGTTTGAGCAACATCCCTCTCCACACTAATACGTTAAAGTAAACGACCGGCCCCGTTGGAGCGGTAGTTAATCTGTCAGACACAGTGTGATTATATCTTAGTCGAGGCATAAGATTTTAAATCTTGTCATGTAATATAAAAAAATGAAAGAAGCAAACATGGACCTAGAACTGCATAAGCACGATGACTCGCTTTACTCATCACTAACAGTTATCACGAATTGCACATTCATGACTCACCTGACTGACCACTAACAGTAAATATGTTATCAATAATAGCACATTCATACCTCACCTGAATGATTACTAGCAGTAAATATGTTATCAAGAATAGCACATTCATGACTCACCTGAATGATCACTAACAGTAAATATGTTATCAAGAATTGCACATTCATGACTCACCTGAATGATCACTAACAGTAAATATGTTATCAAGAATAGCACATTAATACCTCACCTGAATGATCACTAACAGTAAATATGTTATCAAGAATTGCACATTCATGACTCATCTGACTGATTATTAACAGTAAATATATTTTCTAGAGTGACTTCTCTTATTCTGCTCTTAACTTAGCAAATAAATACTTTAAATGATGCAGCAACGAAGACTCTTCAATAACAATCAGTAAATGTATAGCTTGAATAATGCGCCCTTGGTTCCCCTTTGTCTCTCCGTCAGAATAACCCAACATATATATTCTACTGGAGGTACAATATATTATTTGGTTGAAGAAACTCATCATCTCTAAATGATGATTAATTTAGCGTGTAATGGCTACCCCCCCCCCCACCTTTGTTATAAGGCTGCTGTCTGTGTTCTAGTCATTTTAGATTAATGGTCATATCCAGGGAAAAGAATTATCTAGGTAATTTACCGGTGCAGAAAACATATTTATTGAAATAAAGGTATGTTATACTATAGTTATAAATGCGTTTTAAAGTCCTCCAATACAGTGTTCTTTTATTACAAATAGTGACACAAATTTGCGCATGCTCAATCTACATTTTCTCAGAAATCCTTTAATGACGTCATGCACTTAACATGATTTAAGACGTCAACGAATTGACTCACTAAATTCACCACCACAAATGATATTAAATACTTGAAGTTGAATGTAAGGATCTTAGAATGATTTTAAATATAAATTGAAATTTGACCTTTGTTGAACTTTTGACCTCATTATCTGACATTCAAGGTCACATGGCACCATGGTAACAGGGGTTTTCTTAAATCTTGTACACACTTTCAATCTTAAAAAATGCCATAAATATTACATGCTGTCGTTACCATGCATCAAATGGTCTGTTTTTTGTTTCAATTAGTGTTTCACAACTGACGTAACAAAGGCCGTGATACGTATATATAAAGGACCTATGCTACTAATCCTAAAGAGTAGTCTATGTGACTCTAGCCGGTTTGTGCTGTGGATCATGTGTTAGAATTACCGTACTTTTACAACAAGAGCCGTTTTCGTTAAACAAATAATCCTTTTTTTCCACATACCAAGCTGATTTAAAAAAAACTAAAATTATATATATATATTTTTGACGACCCCACTAAAGCACATTGATCTATGAATCATCATATTAAGCAACCGTGTCTTCAGCCTGAGAGTCCGATTCCCTACTACTGGACCACTGAGGCTCACACCTGATATCATATTACCAGGTTGGAAAAAAATAATAAATTCTGACGTACCTTTGAATCATATATGCTCTTGAGCATGACCACCGCTGACTGTCCGGCTAGGTAGGCAGCTAAATTGGCCGTATAGCTGGTCATGATGAAGATGGCTAAACCCGCCCATACGTTCTGGATGACCTTTCCTGGCCAGCTCTTTGGCGCCTTCACATTGACGGTATGTCCAGTGAGAAGGACGAGAACCATCACCAATCCAGACCCTAAAGAGTACTGCCTGTCGCGCCGTCTTCCTCTTGGATTAAGACCAAAAGGACTGTACCACTCCAGAACCGAAGTCGCTATACCAGCCACCACAGAACTGATTAAAATACATATCCACACTTGGAGGGAAAAAGGACTCAAGAATGCCCACATCGATATGGACCTACCATCAGCGCCTGTTACAATGGCGAATGTGTTCTGAAAGAACGGTTCGGTATACGCTATGGAGCTTAGTCGTTTTGATGTTACACTGAATGCTCCAGCCACTATGTCGGCTGCTCCATGGGTAATATCTCCTACCATTCCAGTCCATTCGCCATTTTTGTAGGTTCCATAATTTGTATCGTTCACAAAGTACACAATGAAAGTGAAATTTAAATCGTTAGCAAGCCTATCTAGAAGATCAAGAGTTAGACCTCTGCAACAGTGGACGCGGTATCCTGTTTGGTTATATCCATGAGTTGTCAGAAAGGTTTCTATCACAAACGCTGTGGATTCGGGGCTAGTATCAAAAACCTGAAGACAGGGCAAATTAGCAAAGCACTGGGAAGGGTGATCTACAGGACCTTCGATGAACACAAATGGTTTCGCTGCTCTTGTCACGACACGGTAAGTCTTCTCAGCGTTAGAAGCTGGACCGTATATAGTCCTTCCAGGCCACAGAACTGTTTTCAAATTGGATTCACCATCGGCCATGATGTATCCAACTCTATCCCAGATATTACCCTCTCGCTTGTGATGCACCAGGTTTAGAAGGTGGAATGCGTCATCACAATGAAGTGTAGATGGGCCATCCATATCACTACACCGACTACTGGATCTCATTGCTCTGTAATGCAAACAAAACGGAATTAAAAATATGTGCCAGTCTACAAACATACTGTTATCGTTATCAACATGGGCGTAAATCCTGGGAGGACGTGGGTACACATCCCCCCACGTTTTGGACAGAGGCATGCCTATACTTATAATTATCCCCTCAACATTTTGCTTCGAAAAATTGAAATTAAAATCCCTAAATAGTAATCTTTACCAGTATTTCTCTTTATGATATCAGTGTAACATTTAATCATGCGGTCTTAGCGCAAATATACCGAAGTACGCAAGGAGGCCTATAATGGTGTCAATCCTGGGAGATGGGGGCGGGTGGGGGACACACACCCCACGTTCTGTTCTAGATAAAATTAAATGGATATTTCCAGAATGGAGATGCTCTACGAATTGCATTACAGATTGTAATTGCCCTGCTTGTTATTATTATTATTATTACTAATTTTAATACAATATTCTTTGCATTAGGTATCATTATAGTTAGTAATGCAACAACTATATCCAGAAATAATTTCACTGTTAACTCGGAACATTAAAATAAAGAATTGTTTTCAACAAAATTTCCAGCACACTGGTTAATGGGCAGCTATGAAATATTATTTGTGACACACAGTTTACAGAAGAAACCCGCAGCGGCGACATAGGCTACTCTTTTCGATAAGTTGAAAGGGTTTGTTTTGTATGCATCTTTCACTGACAGAGGTGTCTTTCAAATAAACAAAAGAAAAAAAGAAAAGAGAAAAAGGTCTTATAGAAATAAATAGTTAATTCAGTTTTCAGTGGCGTATCTAGGGGGCCTAATGACCCACCTACCATATTTTGAAATTTAAATAACATTTTAAAAATTATTATTTTATTTATTTATTTTTTAACGTTAACGAATCCGAGGATTCTATAGGGGGG
>JAULBS010063949.1:0-22727 GCA_032355785.1 Symmetromphalus regularis | reverse complement strand
CCCCCCCGCCGCCCGCCCCCCGCCCCCCCCCCCCCCGACCGCATGCAATGTATCAGGAGCCAAATTAAAAAAATCGTCGCATATGTGACTAATTCAGTCGCAACGAAGAGGGCTGATAATGCCAGTTGTTAGATGTTGCCAAAGGGAATTCCTTCAAAATTTGTCCAGTCAGAAATTCATTAATGAATGTTAGTCAAAAATCTTTGGCTGATTACGGAGAATGATCAGATATCACATGTGTAAGGTTTTTCCAAATTTAAGTTTCTGCAAATTAAAATTTTGAGAATCATGTGTAATAATAAAAAAAGACTGGCTATTGGATGTGTTTGTAAATGTCTATTTATTACAATTCCGTTTTACTTTAAAACGTTTTTTAAAGTTGTTCCATTTTTTGTTTTTAATCTGTTATGCTATTCAAAATCGATTATGTTAATGTTTTTGGCAGGCCTGCATTTATACATTAACATATATTTATAAATAAACATGATAGGTGATTCAGAACAATTGATAAGGATGGAATATAAAGTTCAAATATGTCCTATTCAAGCAAGAATTTGCACCATTATATTTTGTTATTTTTTGGTAAATTAAGTAAATCTCTAGAATCCAAAATTAACAAGAAAGAAAATTTCTGTTTGTAATTTTTTTTGGGCATAATTAGGGTAGGGTAGTGTAGTGTAGGGTATTGTAGGGCTAAGCCTTGTTCTCAAGCTATCCCTAGTGTAAACAGCAATGCGAAAATCACAAGTTTCAAATTTCATGAAAACTAGAGCATGTAGAGGAAATCCGATTTCAGATTTGAAATTAACATTGAAACAATACATAGATTGAGTTGGAAAATTTCATGCAAAAGAAAATAAGAAAAAAATGTGTTCCCCGATATAATTATCCTGGAAAACCATGCAATTTGAAATGTAAGAAGATGCAGGAACCCTGGTTATTATTATTTTTAATTTTTTTTTTAATTTGTACAGAACACATTATTTTTCGTTTTGTTTTGAGTCTGTTAACAGGGAGCATTTTTGTCAATATTCGCAAACCACAATACAACTTCCAGTGATCGCTACACAATTCCATTATATAAAATGATCCAGTTAATAATCATTTATATTGATTACAATTTGTCACTAATGAAAATATTTAAAACAAAATGTTCCTAATTAACATATATGTTTTAAGTTTATTGTGTTGTTTAAAAACACTTTACAAATTTTTTTGTATTTTTAGATATGTTTTCTATTTGTTGCAGGGATGAAGATATGGATGGTGAATGGGAGGCACCTCTTGTTGGTATGTCCTGTCATGTAGAGAAAACACAGTAGCCTGTTTAATATATTATTATTTATTACCTCAAGCATACTCTGTTGTGAGGTTATGAGATTGTTTTATATATCATTTGCGTAGTATGCTCATGTTTAGCACGTAAAATCAGGCATCGAAATTGTTTGCCTCTAAATTTCATGGTACACCCCAAGATATATCTACAACTCATGGCTTTGAGTAAAAAAATAAATCTGCCTCAGAAATATTTTGTGTGCTGGTGTTTGTTTTGCCATTCAGCAAAGGTGAACAGGCACTTTTGGTATTGAATCCAATAGCCTCAGAATTGACTATTTCTGAGCACGTACAGTGTGGTTCTCTAGCATCCATGATAATTGGTTAGTATGATAGAGTAAGTTATGAAATGTTGGTTCCGGTGCTTCAAGAAATGCCCACAGCTTTTCCAAATTTATGTGCAACAAATTGGCCTCCAAAATGCCCAAAATAATTTTTGGCTTGGAGGGACATCACCCTCTCTGGATCCAACAGCGGGGCATTGCCTCTGCACACCATCAGGACATCGGTGGCCCCTTACCTTTAGACCCGGTACTCTCTAGACACATTTTCCTAATTGTAAAAATATATAATTATATGACGTTTGTTTTGTAACAGAGAATGAGAAGTGCAAGGTAGCTCCTGGATGTGGAGAGTGGAAACCACCAACTATAAAGAACCCCAAATACAAGGGCAAATGGTCAGCTCCATACATTGATAACCCTAATTATAAAGTAAGTTTCATATTATTTATTTAACTCTCTTTATTTGGCTTATTACCAACATTTGAATTATTATATATTGAAAATCCTAATTATAATCAATTATTTTAATTTTAATTTCTATCATTCATTTTATCATAGTCCTCTCTATGGGGAAATATACCTATAACAGGTTTCTTCTGTAGACAGTCACAATTACTTATATTTGACCCTTAATAACTATTGATTAAACAGTATGCTGGGGTATTTTTTCTTTTGTGTTATAATAGATTTAGCTCTGTATAAATGAAATAATTAAAATTAATTTATGCCTTTTATTTGCTATTTCTTTTGAAAAACTAAAATAATTTTTCATGCATTGTAGGGTGTCTGGAAACCAAAAGTAATCACCAATCCTACTTATTTTGAAGATGTGCAGCCATACAAGATGACACCAATTGTAAGTATTGTTATACTGCTCTCATTTACTACGTGTTGTTGGTACCAAACTACATAAATTGTTAAATAATGCTAGACAGACTTATTAAGATGCAAGGTAAGTTGCTATAATGATAGATTTTTAGTGTAGATATTTACAATTCATGGTGCAGACATACTGTGATTATTGGCACTGTATGTTTCAGCAACCTGTGATTAAGTCAGTAATTAAGAGTTGGAGATTCTGCTGACATTGATAACTCATTATCTGACAAGTCCAAGTTGAACAGAAAATTAAAAAGCAACCTATTCATAAATGTTCACCCAGAATTTTGCAACAGAATCATTATATACAGTAAATCATGAAATTAATGCGAGTGACAGTGGTTACACTAAAATTAATGAGAGTGGCTTCCCTTTGGTATAGTACTTTACAAACAACACACGTTTTTGCAGCAGTCAGCTCAAAATACAATTCCCTAAAACTGAGACCACAATCATTGTTGTTCAGATCACCTCACTTAATTGAGAACACTCGTATGTGTCAGAAACAACTTTGGGTTAACTGTCTATAGACAACAATGAACATATAATGTGCAAGGCTATCATCACACCTGGCTGGTAGCTTGTCAAAATAGTGGTTGAGTAAACATCTTTAATCAAACTTTGATATTATACTCATGTCATGAGTTGGGCATTATTAGTTTTAATGGATTTTAATAAAATGTGATTAATAATTAGCACATACTGGTATTTTAATTTGTGTTTGTTTTGTACGAATGCACTATTGTTAAGAAATATGTCGTATTATTAATGCGAATAACAAGGACTTGCATTTTTCGCATTGATATCATGGTCGCATTAATTTCAACATCTACAGTATTTGTGTTTATATCTTTTTAGGAAGGTTTGGGACTGGAACTTTGGTCAATGAGTGACGAGATTATTTTTGATAATTTTATAATCACTGATGATCGGTCAGTAGCAGAAATGTGGGCTACAGATACCTGGAATATGAAAAATGTGGAAGAGCAAGCATCTTTGTCAATGGGGGTAAGTTGTGTCTGGAGAAGAATAATGTTTGTAAGTGTCATTCAAGATTACAACATTTTCCTATTAGTACCTTCTCCCAATTTATTACTTTAAAAGGTTTGATTATTTTCAGGATTGTGAAATATGCTCCTTTATCAGTGTTAAATATAAGGTACTGTGTATGTATGACATGCTATAACAACATCATAATGTTTCTCATAGTTTAGGCACCAAACATTTAAGTTGTGTTTACCATGGAGATTAGTTCACCAGTGCTGAATAGCATTTTAATCACTTGGGAAGTCATATTGACCAGTCCTGAAACATGAAGTCATATTAACTGGTCCTGAAACATGAAGTCATATTGACCAGTCCTGAAACATAAAGTCATATTAACCAATTCTGAAACAGGAAGTCATATTGACTGGTCATGAAACATGAAATCATATTAACCAGTCCTGAAACAGGAAGTCCTATTGACCAGTCCTGAAACACGAAGTCATATTAACCAGTCTTGAAACATGAAGTCATATTAACCGGTCCTGAAACACGAAGTCATATTGACTGGTCCTGAAACATGAAGTCATATTGACCAGTCCTAAAACATGAAGTCATATTGACTGGTCCTAAAACATGAAGTCATATTGACCAGTCCTGAAACAGGAAGTCATATTAACCGGTCCTGAAACATGAAGTCATATTGACCGGTCCTGAATCATGAAGTCATATTGACCAGTCCTAAAACATGAAGTCATATTGACCGGTCCTGAAACATGAAGTTGTATTGACCAGTCCTGAAACATGAAGTTGTATTAACCAGTCCTGAAACATGAATTAGTATTTACCAGTCCTGAAACAGAAAGTCATATTGACCAGTCCTGAAACATGAATTTGTATTTACCAGTCCTGAAACAGAAAGTTATATTGACCAGTCCTGAAACAGTCATATTGATCAGTCCTGAAACATGAAGTTGTATTGATCAGTCTGAAACAGAAAGTTATATTGACCAGTCCTGAAACAGAAAGTCATATTGACCGGTCCTAAAACAGTAAGTCATATTGACCAGTCCTGAAACATGAAGTCATATTGACCAGTCCTGAAACATGGAAGTCATATTAACCGGTCCTGAAACAGGAAGTCATATTAACCAGTCCTGAAAATGAAATCATATTGACCGGTCCTGAAACAGGAAGTCATATTCACCAGTCCTGAAACATGAAGTCATATTGACCAGTCCTGAAACATGAAGTCATATTCACCGGTCCTGAAACATGAAGTCATATTGACCAGTCCTAAAACATGAATTCATATTAACTGGTCCTGAAACATGAAGTCGTATTGACCAGTCCTGAAACAGAAAGTCTTATTGACCAGTCCTGAAACATGAATTCATATTAACCAGTCCTGAAACATGAAGTCGTATTGACCAGTCCTGAAACAGAAAGTCATATTGACCAGTCCTGAAACAGAAAGTTATATTGACCAGTAGTGAACCGGGTAGTCATATTGACCATTACAGTGTTTGTAATATTGATATATACCTTCTAAAGTATTTTTAGCACACTCTACATTATGGACTTTAGCTGTATACAGTTAGGTTGTAAGTAACAGAGGTCCATTGACTTATTTTATTCACCTGACAATGTATTTTTGCAGTGATATATACATCTGAATTTTTTTTAAGTTGGTGTAATAATTTGGAGTGGATATTTGAAGAGTATTTTTGCACAACATGCTAAATCCAAAATTTGGATAAATGGAGATAAGCAAGTAAATAGCATGTTTGATGTTCTGTTACACATTGATACACACTTATAACAGCATGTTATATAAACAGTCAACTCTGATATGGTTTATTGGGTTTTGTCACCTGGAGACATATGCAAGTACTGGGTATCGTAAAACATTATTTTTCTCAAATTAAAAGTCAAATTGGACTTAGTGAGATCATTAAAACTCTTCAGTTTGAATACTGTCTACTTTTGAACTTGGAAGATACCATTTAAGAACTCATTAACCTGATAAACACAAAATAATTATTAAACTGCACAAATCCTTTGGGAGAACTCGTTAACCTGATATACACAAGACAATTAGAAAACTGTACAAATCCTTTGGGAGAACTCGTTAACCTGATAAACACAAGACAATTAGAAAATTGCACAAATCCTTTGGGAGAATGCTAAGTGCAGTCTAATGTTTGAAACTTATTGATGCTTCTCTTTTTGCTTTTAAATTATAAAAATGTTTTTTCTCGTCTTTCAGAATTCTTTCATACAGGCAATAAAAAATGCAACAAATGAACGGCCGTGGCTATGGGCTGTGTTTGTTGTAGTTGTTTTGTTGCCTATTGTTTTAATAATAGCCTATTGCTGTATGTCAAAGGTAAGACGATGGCAAAGAAACGTGACATGTTTTCTGCACATAACCCTCTTGTGTATGCATGATTACCATCTAACATTCGTTGTGTTTTTCTTTTGTCTTAATCTGAAACCTGGAGGTAAAAATAAAACCATTAGGCTTGTGTTCAGCTGGTGCATGTATACTGTAAAACATGAGATTAGCACGTCCCTAAGTTAATGCCAGTGAGGGTTAGACTAAAATGTGACATGAAATCAATGCCTTTGGTAGAGTAATTTCCAAACAGCACATGTTTGTGTAGCAATCAGCCGGTAAAGCAATTCCCTAAAGCTGAGACCACTAGTGCTGTTGTTAATTTAAACTGACTTAATTGAGAACACTCAGATGTGTTAGAAAAGATAAAGTGTTAATTCCGTAACGAAAAAAGTGAACACATGGCTGCAAGGCTATCATGACACGTGGTGGGCAACTTACAAAACTAGAGGTTGAGTATATATCTTTAATCAAGACTTATTACATACTCGTGCCACAAATTGTTTTTAATAGTCCTTAATAAAATATGAGTGAATATCATGTAATCGTACATTCCTCATTTACTTATTAATAAAATAATTACAATGGCCAATCAAAAAGCTAATTGTTTATTTCATGTCTTATAATATGCAATCCTAAAGAGCATATCCCAGTTACAGATTTACAATAAAATAAAACTTTACTCATTTTTAGTAATATTGCCAGCCAGACAAACTATTTTTCATCCAGTCAGTTCAGATTAAGACAGAATTTACTAGCCTCATAGTTTGCATGTTTGTTTGACTAGCTTTGTTGCAAATCTTCCTGTAGGGCATCTGGTACACCCTGATAGAGGCAGCCGACAAGTGGAAATTTCTCTGGGCAGTCTATATTATAGTGCTACTCCTTCCCATTGTGTTGCTGGCTATTTGTTTGTGTCCGAAAAGTGGCCCTATCAAGGTACCTGATGTTCGTTTTAAATCGAAATATTTTCATATTTTTAGTATTAATATATTTTACAATTAAATCACAGTTTCATCTTAAATAATATCAAACATGTAAAAGATTTAAATTGCTAAAATGTGTATCGACGAAATGAGAAAATACATGTCTAGAAGTAGAACATATACCAGGCACTAATCTAGGATAGAAAAAGTGGGAGAAGTCACTTCTCCCTTACCATCAGAAATGGGAGAAGTTTGATAAAAAATGGGAGACGAGAACCCACCAAAAACAAAATGTATTTATTTACTATTTGATTTTTTAAAATTTATTAATTTTTTTGGGAACCTCTGAACCCTATCATCTATCTTCATGTTTTAATGGTCTACTCGTTTTGCGCACAGAATGATGAGAATCTAAAACATGTTTTTGTTATGTTTTCCACAATCACCAGACAATTATTTTTAATTAACTTTTAATCATTCAATAAATAGAATCAACAACCATATAACTTGAATAGATATGCCATTGAAAATATCTACTACTGACACAAGACCCCAAAGTGAATCAAAATCACGTAATCTTTGTAGTTGCTAGAATCACAACATAATTATTTCTCGCAAAAGCATCCGGTTTCCAAAAGAATAGCCATAAGTGTATCAGTCAACAAATAAAAACCACTGTCTTAGAAACTCTTAAAAATTAATTAGTAGACCACATTTCGGTGTCTGTATTTTAGCAAAGCTAAATTAAAACCATTCATGCAGACCAATCTCCAACGGCTTTGGACACTAGCACTAAATCTACAGGCGACATGTTTTAACTGCATCTATAGTAAAGTCACTGGAATTCTTGTTCATATTACATAACCGAACAAAGGTCGATATGGTCTGTTCTGCGATACCAGAAATAGCCGGTCATTCACAGGGGGGACAATAAACACGTGTCATGTGAGATTTGTTACTTGTTTTTAAAGATTAGTTAGTGATGTTTTGGTCTCATCACAAATAGTTGTCACTGTCAGATGTTAGTTATTGGTATTTGTTTTTCACTTTATTTAGAGCAAAATATTACGGCAACTTCGACTTCTCCCTGCTGCTAACAAGTTGGCTACTTGAGCGAACTTTTGGCGAAAAAAAAAACCCATTTCACCAGCTAGATTAGTTACTGTCCGATACTAATTTGTTATTTTAATTTTGTCATAAATTTGTCTAATACACACGTTTTAACTTCTAATGAAATTCAATATTTCTTTATAAAATAGACTGCATGCAGTTTGTTTATGACACAGAAATTAGGCGAAATTAAATAATAATAAAAACGTACGTTAATAAACATTTTAAAATTGTGACAGGTTCATTTTTTGTAATGACCCACACGAATTGATTGATGTTAGATTTTTTGACAAGTACAACAAAAAACTTATTCCCTGGCCTGTACATTTACATGCTTATTATGTTAACTCATTTTATTAGTTTGTATTATCTGTAAAACCAAATCTACATGTCAGTTATTTAATTTGTTTGTTTTATATTAATCTAGTCTTTCTTGTAGACACATTCTCTTTTTGGTTGTCAATTTTTTAATTTTCCTTCTTTTCATCTTTATATTTGTGTTATAAAAATCTTTGAGTTGTTACCTTTTCAATTTGTATGTTGAGCTTAATTTTTAAGGTAAATAAAGTTGTTAAAAGGAACTTAGTGATGTACAAATTTATTTTTAAAATTTTTATATTTTCATTTATTCAGCATCATTATCATTGATACAATATTTAATTAATTGACAAAAATAAAACTGATTCTTTAAGGTTAACATTATTAATGGGTCTTACTGTTTATAATATTTATTGCTTGTGTCATTACCGGTTTGTTCGTACCTAAATATAACAGCTGTCAGTCTGATGTGTTGTCCTTGCTTGCTTTTAAATAGATGCTTCTGAATATTTGTCAGTACCTATATCTTCTATTAAAATAATTATTTTCTAACGTTTTAACTCACGTGTGAAAGTTTTGATTTACACTCAGTTATAGTAATCTGCTCTTTGGTTGTAATTGTTGTCATAACGATGTAGATAATGCAAAAATGACAATTGTAAGATAATTATAGTATTTTAATCTGTGCATTCTTGTCTTGTTCATTAAAACTGATTTCAGTATTTAAATTTTATAAAATGTTATATTAGCATTTTGGGTTTATTGAAAGTTAACTGGTAAATTGTGGCAGCTTTATAAAAAACATCCTGAGGGTGGGGATTTCTCTTTATATCAATATAACACTTTGCCATGTGGTCTTAGTGCAAATATACTGAAATACAAAGGGGTTTCTTATTATAATTTAAAAGCTTTTAACCAGAAAAGTAATTTGAAAAACATTGAATTTTCATAAACAAATTGGGTGAGGGGTCATAATTAAGTCCACCCCCTAGGTCCATCTCCCCTCCCCCTTCCAGGAAGCAATTGTCGCCCATGCCTGCAACATATGATGTTTTATAAATTTAAACTATACTTTTTACTTAATGCATCTTGGGCAAATATGAACATTTATTTGCAAAGTCTATTCAGTTATTTGATTTTTTAGTATGTATAAGTTAATTAAGTATTCAGTCTTTATTCTACATAGTCAGAAGATATTGATGCTCAGAGGAAGAAAACCGATGAACCAACACCAGATGATGAAACCGAAGAAACATCAGGTGATTCGAAAACCATTGAAAACAATGAAACGGTGACTACTGCTGGAGCAGGGGGAGATAACGCAGGGGAAACTAAGAAATCGAGCAAAGCCGATTTAGAATCAACTCCGGTAAGAAAATATATTGACTATTGTCTTCCTAAAAGAGATCTCAAACACGTGTATTGATCGGTGTATCATGGCTCTCTCTCTCTGTTTGGGATTTATAATTTGTAACAGATTTGTATTTTATTTCTGTTTTTTACCATAGTCTTATTACCTCATTAAATATATTTCTATCATTACATTGTATGTAATCTACCATTTTGTAAATCACTTCTAAATGGTGATTGATTTTGAATGTTTTTGATGTAATCAAAGTTTGACCATCAACAGGCTATCTTTATTTTATTTATATGTTTTTGTTGTTGTCGTTTTTTGTTTTTTTGGAGGGGGGATGGGGGTGGGAGTGTCATTAAATATCCATCTATCAATGTTATTTCTTTGTTTATATTTAAGAATAGGATGTAGCTCAGTGGTAGAGATTCATCTAAGTTGTTGATGTTTGTTCAGTTAATCTTCAGTAGATCCACTAGACTGTTTCTCTTTACCCGTCGGTGGTTACCAGCCAGTCGACTGCTGAAAAAATGCATATATAACGCTTTGGAACTTTATCAGACGTTCATTATGTTTAATCATTTCTGGATTGGTTTTTGATATTTATTTTACGTTGTACACAATCACTGTCATATCTGATCTTGTTTTTATCGTATGTAGCTTAGTGGTAGATAAGTCTGGCTGAGGTGTGATAGGATGTTGGATACTAGTCCCAATGTACACAGTCACTGTCATATTTGAGCTTGTTTTTATCGTATGTAGCTTAGTGGTAGATAAGTCTGGCTGAGGTGTGATAGGATGTTAGATACTAGTCCCAGTGTACACAGTCACTGTCATATCTGAGCTTGTTTTTATCATATGTAGCGTAGTGGTAGATAAGTCTGGCTGAGGTGTGATAGGATGTTGGATATTAGTCCCAGTGTACACAATCACTGTCATATCTGAGCTTGTTTTTATCGTATGTAGCTTAGTGGTAGATAAGTCTGGCTGAGGTGTGATAGGATGTTGGATCAGACCCTCTTAATGGACAGTAAGCTATAGAAAACTGACAACAGCAGTTGACATATTAAACTTTGTTTTCAGGAGGATGATCAGGATGCTGAGGAGGAGGAGGAAGAGGAGGAAGAAATAAAAACCTCTACTGGTGATTCTCCAAGGTGAATATGTCCTCTGAAGATGCTGTAGATCATGAAATTAATCTCATTATAATATTAATGAGAAAAATGCATTAATAATACAACACATTTATTTCTATAATTTCAAAAATTAAAATACTAGTACATGATAATCGATCATCATATTTTATTAAAAACTATCAACAACAACAACACAAGATACAATTCAAGACACAGGTTATAATAAGTCTGATTGCTAAACCAATAGTTTGGCTAGTTATCCATGTTAGCTAACAAATAACCAAACACATTATGTGTTCACTATGGTCATTTTGGTCTGTACACCATCACACATTAATTTAGCAATGCATTAATTTCATGATTTACAGTATTCCCTAATGACAATTCCATTTTCATGGGTTTCACTGTCAGAGAGGTCATGTAGAACATACTATGAAAGCTTCACTGAAGTGTAAGTGATTAGAACCAGTAATGTTCAAATTGTCAAGTAACATGGATGTTATGGCTTCTAATCACACTATGAAACCAAAGCTGTTTTGTGAGGTTTTAATAGTTTATTCAGTAGATGGTCACACTTGTCACGCTGGAATTGCTCCAGTTTAGATGTCCCTGAGCTGCTGTCATTTGGTATCATATATCTAACCTAGATTTTGGAAATGTAATTAGAGTAAAAATTTTGACAGTTCCAACAAACCAATAGAGAAATATTTTAAAATTTCAACAAATTTAAAATTATTTAAATATGGATTTAACATTGGAAAATTTAAGTCTGTGTCTTGTTTTGATTGGATCATCCTAAAACTGTGTACACATATTATTGAGAATTCTCTTTCTAAACCAAGAGATTTTCTAGTTAAACTTGACTTACGGTTTGTTTGATTTTTCTTTTTCAGAAAGTCACCAAGGAAAAGGAAGCCTAGGAAGGAGTAATAGGAATATTTTAGATATAAATGGCGTGCATCTGATGATGTGAGTGACACATGGCTAAAACAAGCATGATTTGTGATGATGTATATTTTATTCTCTTAAATAAGCTCCTGCTAAACTATGGTGTCGGCATTGCTCAAACATTTAACATTCAATGTTTTTAAATGTTACCTTTAATAGCCCATTCAATACTGAAACTTATTCAATAACAGTTAAAAAAATTGTGGGCCTTCAAAGAACCTGAAAGGGTTGGATTTATTTGCAGCTGTGGAAAGTGGCTTGCAGAGACTTAATATTTAATTCAGTAATTGTAGCTTTGCAGATCCAACACATTTAAAGTAAGACTCATGTATCTGATATTAAAGAACTTATCTTGTATAGTTAGAATTTTCATTTTATAAACTCCAAGTCTTTTCAATCAGTTATACTATAAATTCCTTGCTATTCAGAAAAACAGCTTCCAAAAAAAATACTTCCTTTAGTAAAAATACATTTTGCCTTAATACTAGTTTGTATTTATTTCACTTAAATTTGAATATAATTGTTTCCTCAGTTTGCATCTATTCTGGTCAAGGTCAGGTTAAAGGGTGTGTGTTTATATTTGTTTTCAAAAACATTGTGGTTTAAAATAAATTACATCATTCTTTACATCAGCATTGTATAATGGTGTGACTTTTTGTTTGCACTGATTTGGGGTTGTTCTCAAATACCAGTATTTTCCTGTTCATTCAGCATGTACACTGTAGGAGTTACCATCACTGTACATATTTAAATTAAACATTAAAATGTTGATTGTAATTCCCAAAAGTCGACATTTATGAATATTAAATGTTTTTCTTGGGGGGGGTGGGGGAGTTGTAAAAATGATCTTTGTTGAAATAGGATAATAGTGAATGACACCTAAGTTTGGCTTTGCAGAAATATACTGTTAGGGTTGTACCGAGTGTTTTATATATGAAAATATTACTGCTGCTTTAAATTTGAAACCTCTTCACATCCATGAAATCCTTATAAAAATTGTATATTAAGAAATGTAAATTTCATTTATTGTGTATTATAAATCCGCCCTTGTAATTTGCATGAGAAAATAATAGTGCCAGTTTAAAACCTTAGTATGTTTTATAACAGGCAGTAAGGTACTGTAGCAAGTGGACACTGAACTTTATTTAAAGCTACTCAATATAGTTTTGAGGAAAATGGTTTTTCTGTTTGTGCAACAGCGATGTAAAGCTATTACACTCACAGGTTAACCAAAAACCACATGGAATATGTCAAAATTAATATTCTAATCACAGTATTGAGTGTTACGTTATTTTAATTAAAATCACTGAATATGCTACAGTAACTAATCAGGCCTTTAATAAAAGTGTTCGAAATACCTTGCTTTGCAGTTTTATACAGAAAAACCGTTATGCATTGTGAGGGCTGTAAATGTAGTTTGATAAGAAGGTTTTTAACAACAACAAGAAGGTTGTGCTATTATTGTTTAATATATTTAGAATTTATTTCGAGGACTGGGGTTTTATTTGTGAAATTTTAATTTAAGCTATTGACTCTCACTTTGGGAAATTAAGCATCATTTCACACAGAATTTGGTAAACTGAGCGTCATTTCACACAGAATTTGGGAAATTGGGCGTCATTTCACACAGAATTTGGGGAATTGAGCATCATTTCACACAAAATTTGGCAATTTTCAAATTGATGATTGAAAATGGCTTGTAGTTAGTTATTGTGCTAATGGAGTTAGAGATCAAATTTACATGTTAGTTTTCAGGTTTGTATTTTACAAAAGCCATTATTTCATTCTAAAAACGTATAATCATCTATAAATATAAACTTTTGTGTTAATGAGAATTAGTCCATTTATGGGTTAAACTAATTTTTCAAGCAACACTAGTTTGAAGCAAAAACAAATTTAACATACAACTATAAGTGTGAGACACTTGAATTAAACAATAATTTTTCCATTTTTACAGGGCTGAAAATAAAATATAACTTGCTTAAATTATCTGGGAAATTTAGGCCAACAAATTTGAAGTCTCGATGTCATGTATATTTCAACTCATATATTATTATTATTTTTATTTTTTGTGTGTCGAGTATCTAATACATTGTATTTGTTACGACTTGAGTGTGTGTTTGGGCAACACACAATTGTGAATTTTATGTTACGGTGGTGTGTGGGTAAACGTGATAGCCAGTGTGAATGAATAGTTGCTGATTGAATGCACTGTGCAGGCATGTGTGTGGGGGGTGGTTAGGGAGGGTTTGGGAGGTCATAACACAACCTATGTGGAGAATTTTTCTCTATTTTGTTACTTGAAATATATCCAGTTGTTTGAGGGCAGGTGTTAATTATGCATTATCATAATGTATAATAAACATCTACTGGATGCACTCCACCCACCCAGCCCCTGTAAAACAATGTCTGCATGAGCTTGTTGTGTTTACTTTACATGTGTTGTTTGCCAGCATGTCATTTTCTCATGTTACATTACCAAAACAAATCTATTGTAAATCATTTATTTATTGCATCATTATATTACAGGGTTGCCGGAATGATTAGGACATTGGGGCGGTGGAATAGCGATGTTGATGGCTTGTTGGGGGGGGGGTGGGGGGTAAAATGTTAATGGCTTCTGGACAAATTATTTGCGCGGCGGTCACCATCCCTGCCACTCCAGTTCCGGTGGCCATGTATTAATTCATATGTTAAATCTTGTCTGAAATGCTAGTTTTAATTATTACACCTAAAACATTATCCCGCCATACTATTCTGGAAATACTAGTTCTTTTAAAATACCATTATCGTAGCTGAATATTTCAAAACTAACAACATTTTTCTGGCAACAAATGTATATGTTATCAATGTAAGTACTAGTCTAGCAGAGAAACAACTTGCCTGTTAAAAAGAGAGGTGACTCTTTAATGAGGTAACTTATATCAAATGTTGAATATCTGAGATACCTTCATTTAAAAGTGTGAAGCTGGTTTCACCATTTGTGAATAACAACTCGACTTATCAAACACAATGACAGTTTAAACCTCCAGATTCTCAAAATCACAAAATGTTTATTAAAATTCCAATGGATTTTTAGTTGTTATTTCTTACATGCAAAATTAGATGATTTACATTATTCATGTTTTAGAGTGACTTGCAATTTAACAGAAAAGTGATTACCAGTTGTCTAAACATGTGTTAGGGGTTGTTCACAATTTTCAAGATTTTAACAAGTTTTAAAAACAGTACACATTCAGAACAGTGGTTATGCTCAACCTGTTTTTGTAAGTTGTCTGTCTCACAGCTGGTAGGTACTGGGATCAAATCTCAGTCGAGGCATGGGAGTTTTAATCATGATAGCAGCTCCAACCCAGAGTGAGTGCTATGCAAAGGCTTAGTCTGACCAGTGGTCCACAACTGGTTTATCAAGGATAGTGGTATGTGCTGTTTGGTCTGTGGGAAAGCGAATATAAAAGATCCTTTGCAGCTAATCAGAAAGAGTAGTCTATGTGGTAATAGTGGGTTTATTCTGAAGACCACGACGGACATCTAATAGCCACTGAATAAACAATGTGCTGGTGTCGTTAAACAGTCCTTTCCTTTGAAAATGTCTAATTGTGACCAACTCCTTAAAAGAATCCGGTTTGTGTATTGAAATTCAAACCAGCTGTCTTTCAAGTCGGTTTTATTAGTTTTTTTTTCATTTTCAGTCCATATTTTTCAACACAATGGTTCATAGTTAGTTATTTGTATAGGTTCTCATTTTCTGTGTTGTCATCTGAAGTGAATTGAGAGTTAGCTTTAATATTAGTTTTTTTTATATTTTGTCTGTTACTTTGGTTAATGATAAGATCATGCAAGAAATGGTATATGCAACAAATAGCTTTTCATTCCACATTGTTTTAAAAATAGTTTGACAATCCATCGCCAAATTTCATTTTTTAAAATATTGTTTTCTTGATTATTCATTGGTTTGTTTCTTGCTTGTGATTTAGGAATTGACGTTGCAATATGAATACTAATCCCAGTTAGTCTGGGGAAAACATGTTTGTTGTTAGTTATTTTGTTTGCATAATGTTTGTGTGATGTGTGTATTGGATGTTTTTCATTGATATGTATTAGAAGTTTAGCCACTGTGAACACTCAATTATTTGTAAAAATTGTTTTTATTAAAGAACATTTCACAAAACTCGTTAACTGCACAATTTGGATAAATTGAGACGATCACATAGATTACACACTATATGTACTGTGTTACTTATTGGTAAAGGTATGATGTCACTGTTGACCTTGATCCTAAGTGTAGCAGTTTAATATAGTCCGTTAGGAAAGATATGTTTTCAGTAATTAATATAAACCACAGTAATACAGGAGAATATTTTTCTTACAAGTGAAACATGAAGATTGGTTGTATGTTGAGTTAGTGACACAGTCTTTGTACTGTTATTGCTATAATTAGTATAAAACTGGAACCATCGTGCATGTTCATGTTATGACTTGTCAGAGTGCATGGAAAAGGCATGTCAGATGGGGTGTAAGTTTAATGTTGCATAGCTAAAAAATATAGTGGTCCACATATAAATGTTTTGTATTTGAATGATTACCAATTAATAATACTTTTTTTAAGTGCTGTTCCTATGCCTCTTATGATATTGTGAGAAATTGTGCATGTGTTATGAAACAGAAATAACAATGAAATGCATAAAATCAAATCTGTGGTATTGTGCAGTTTAAACTCTTATAACAGTTTTTGTACTACTACAAGCTTGTTATGAAAACACTTTTCTGGGTTTTGTCACCTAGGGTATTGTGCAGTCTAAACTCTTATAACAGCTTTTGTACAAGCTTGTTATGAAAACACTTTTCTGGCTTTTGTCACCTAGGGTATTGCTAGTATCCATGTACTGGGTATTGTACAAAAAAAACCTTTCAAATTAAAAACAAAATTATAACTTTTCTTGAAAACTATCCTTGAGAAGTTTGTCTTTATAAAGCAGCATTTTGATGTACTTCTCATGTGTAAATCTATTTTATGTCTACAATAGTATGGAATGTTCCATAACCTGTAGCATTCTAAGATGCACCTCGTACTTTTTTAATGGCAGAGTATGCATCATATGCATATAATTTAAATCTTAACAGTAATCAAGCAACAAAAAAACCAAAACCTACTTTTTTAGATATTGAGATTTTGTTCAGTTCACTCACTTTATTTATAGATGAGAGTGATTGGTGGACTTTTATTGATTGATTGATGTAGTGTAGTGTAGATATGTTAGTTACAGAATAGTTACTGTTTTATTCTAGCACATAATGAACCCCGTTTGTAGTGGACGTCCTAGTGGCTCATCAATGATAATTGGTGCATTACCACTTTCACCACTGTGCTGTGTTTTATGCCAACTTATTACCATGTGGACTCTCAAGCTAAAGACAGCTGTTCAAACCCCATCAGAGGCTAACACGTTTGACTACATGTAAAAATGTCCAAATGTTGACATCGAATAGCTGATGATTAATAACTCAATGTGCTATATAAGTGTCATTAAACAACACAAATACCACGTGACAGAAAAAAATCTAATAATTTCAGTATTATTCAACTAAATTTTGTTTAGATTTGTTTCAAAGTTACAAGTAGAACGGATGTCTTTTGATAATTTTTCATAACTTTCTTTTGTTAGTTATTCCACAGAAAATACAAGACATTTAGGTTAATACTTGGATTTGTTAAAAGTTTTCAAAGATACTGATTGTACCTAATATAATTGATTATGAAACAAAATCTTTAGTTGCATACAAATGTCAGCTTTGATTTGGTCATATTCTTGTGTTTGAAACGGGTTGAGTAATAATAATGGTATAGACATTGAGTATATTTTGATGGGTGTAAAATCTAATTTAATACCCAAAACGAGAAGTGATTGATGTTATTTTTTCTCTTAATATTTAACCAGTAGTAATGGAAATGTTATCCTAATGATGAAATGCACAAGACTGAAGATAATTGTCCTATGCGCCCCGTGGAAAATTGGTTTCTTTTAATACGTAACTACTGTTTTTAGACAAATGAATGTTACTCAGATTTAAAAAATTAAATGCTGGTTCCTAACAAATGTAGATAAAAATTCATTTCATTCCACTTCCAAGTACATTTGCTCTAGAGTAATCAGGGCAACAAATCTGTTTTATAGTGATGACATCATAGATGCAAAATCAGTCAAATTCTAAGCATAAAAAAAAAAATTGTATATTGGTAAATATTGCATCATGCTAAATGATGTAACATGCATGCATATACCTTTCTGTCAGTCAGTCTTTTATTTCAGATTTATCTATTTCAGTTTATTAACATACGTGAAACATATTAGTTTACATAGCAATTGTTTTTGAATACGTAATCTCAAAAAACCTCAATAAGGATAATGAAAGATAAAATAGAAATATTATTACTAACCTTAAAGCGAAACAGAAACATAGTGCTGTGTTTGGCTAATATTTGCATATATAATGTTTATAAATCCTTCTAAAATATGACATAATATTTTTTTTTTTTATTATAAAATGTTTTTGATGTTTAAATTATTTCTTCAAATTTGATGCAGTATTTACCGAGATACAAAAATAGTGATTAGAATTAGACAGATTTTGGGTGTGTGAAATTACGATTATGATCATTGGAAAAAAACATGAAGTATTTGGTTTTTACTTGGGAGATGTGTACATAGTTCACAAATTTGAAATGCTCTTCTTTTAGAAAATTAATGTTTAATATTTTGGCAGTTTATGAATATATAAAAGCATGAATAAATCTTTTGAAAATTAAATTGTTTATAAAAATTACTCAGGTTTAAAAAAGTATGTTTACGCTTATTAAATATATATATATATATATATATATATATATATACACATACATACATGTATATATAAAACAAAATTGTGTCAGTAAAGGTTTATAACATGCATTATTACCCCAGTGGGGACACACATAACCCAGTATATATTCTTTAATTTCTCACTAAAACTAGAAAAAAACTACAATTCTCAAGATTACGCAGTTGGAATGTTTAGAAGAGTAGAACGATGAAATTTGTGAGGCGTAATAAATAGAATATCAAACTCACTACTGTTTATTATCATGTCTATGTCCCTTGTGAAATAAATTTTCTCTTTTACTCCCTAAAGCTCGTGACAAAGAAAATGTGGTAATAAATGGTAATGAGTTTAATGTCGTTTAAAGTTGATGTATTCAAGATATGCCATTTGAATGTTTCACAGTTAAACAACTAAAGGGGAGATATGAAAGAAAAAAAATGGCTTCCATTAATAATTCAAAATGAGAAAAAAGATTTCAGTACAGAATGACACCATGCACAAATAATACATCTTGTTTTGGATCCAACCTTTTTCATGGTTGTTGTTTGTTTTTTTTTTTTTTTTTTTTTTTTTTTTTTTTTTTTTTTTTTTTTTTTTTTTTACATATTCTTTATTTTTCCTTTGTTGCACAACATCCACTGTATCTTTTGCATACTATGTTTCACTCCTACTTTACCAATTTCCTGAATTTACTCTATGGACAAATTTCTAGGTAGATTATTTTGTATTATCACTGAGTGTTGTACTGGAATTCATTAGATGAGATAATTAGAACAAAAATTGTAATTGTTTTAAAGATTTATGACTGTAAATTTGTGATTGATGAATGTTAGTTTAAAATGTTATAATTATTATGATTGTATATGATTTCACATGTTGGTGAAAATAAAATTATTTCAGCCTTATAAAAACATTTGTTATTAATGGAGTTACACGATTGGGTTTCATTAACTGAGAGACAGTAAATTATCTCATTAAATACTAATGAAATGTGTTTTGAGATCCTAGAAATATACTGATGGGGGTGGGGGGGGACTGTTTTTGTTGGTAAATATTTCAAATTGTTTATTGTTGATTATTTTATGGTTTGGATTTTAAGGTTATTTCATCATTACTGTATACATTTTGTTGTTGCCACAGAAGGATTTGCATGGATAACGTTCAAATGTGGGTACCCTATGCTATTTCTACGGCTGAAAATATATTATAAAACTGAATAAGCATTTGTTTTTTCTGTCCATACATTTTATCTGTCTGTGTAAGTGTGTTTCAAATATAGGGGTATTGAGGGAAAGGCCATCTCTGTTTTTTACGTTACTGGTATCTGTCATACAATTAGAATCAACATTGAAATGATTGAGACAGTTTGGTTTTTAAGGAGGATAGCTCCAGTTACATCTGGTGTTAATATGTTTTGAATATGGCATGTAGCAGGTCACTGGCACTGAATGAATGAAGCATGTCAAGAAGTCCATCATACGTCTCAAGTCTACTATTGACATTGTTATCATCAGCCGGACAACGTATTTCTGAAACATAAAAGACCTCACATAAGTGCCTACAGCTAGCATTTTACTCATCTATAGATTCTACATAGTTCCAGAGGCAACGGAACTGTATTGTACTTATAACATGACTCTTGAAAGAGAAATACACAATAACTTGTTTAGGTGGGATAAATACGTCCAAGGCCCTTGCCAGATTCTTGGCAGAGGAAACTGACCGGTCAGCAGGTGTTGGGGTACCTTGTCTTTTAGGATCAACAGACACCAGTTTACATTTCTTCTCTTGACTCGCCATTTCACCTCAAAATAACTTATATCTGTCAAGGATGTCACAATTAGTCAATTTCAACACTAAAATAGTAGCAAATATATGGAGATCAAGTAAAGTTTTGTTTAACGACGCCTCTAGAGCACATTGATTTTTATCTGATCATCGGCTATTGGACTTCATACATATGGTCATTCTGACATATGTCTTTAGAGGAAACTGGCTGCTGCCACATAGGCTACTCCTTCCGATAATCAGCAAGGGATCTTTTTATATGCACCGTCCCACAGACAGGACAGCATATACCGCGGTCTTTGATAAACCAGTTGTGGACCACTGGTTGGAACGGAAAATAGCCCAAACTGCAAATAGATCCATGGAGAAGGTTCTAGAGATCAATTCTTAATGCTGACAAAAACAATATAGAAAACAGAATCATTCATTCTCAACAATTATTCAAGTTTCCCAAAAATGACCGCCATCTTCGAAAGTGCCTATTACTGATCACAATATTTGATTTTCCAAATTTTAAACCTTATAATTTGTCTTACTATAGTCAAAAATATACAAATCGACACCAAACTTATGAAAATTGGTCAATTATTAATTTTTTCTAAAATAATGGCGGCAATGTTGGAAAATGACCGTTACGAAGTCGTCATGTTGGATTTTCGAAATTACAAACCTAATATTCAGTTTTAGAGTTGTCAACCTATTAATCGACACTAAGATCATTGAAATAGTTATTTCTATCATTTTTAGTGTTCGCACATCAAAAAATGGTGGCCATCTTGAAAATAGTGCCCTTCTGAAGCCACATGTTACCTTCAGTTCCTGAAAGTTTCATAAAATCTTCAAAATATGCAGTTTTTTTTCTGTGTAGGACCCACACTATAAGATGTGAACGGTAGGCCTATATGCTATGCCATAGTATGGTTGTTTCTTGTTATAATACTTTCTTTTGCTTATCAGTATACACCGAAAGATTGGTAAGGTAAATAATATGTATGGAATGTCTATAACATCTACGGATATTAATATATTTTAAAATATGATTGAAATAGTACTATTTCCATTGTAATATTATCATGGTAATGTTTTAACTATTGCAATAGTTAAAGTGTTTAAAGGGAAAAAATATAATGAAACAAAAATAACGTTACAATTTGTATACTTTATTACATGTAGGTTCAATACCTCAATTCAAAAAAGCTTAAAATGAAGTAGCTATATAATCGCGTGGTATATCGACCGGTAAACGGAAAGAAGGAAACGGGGAAAAAGAGTAACAAAACCGGTGGGTAGAAAGGAAACAGGAAAAAGAAAATTAACGGAAAGAAAGAAACAGATTTTCATACTTTATTATGATCCCAAATCACAAAAAAACCCACATAAATTGCAAATTAATATTATTAATTTTTTATACTTTTTTTTTTTACACAACATGCAGACTTCATACCACTTTATGACAATAGTTCAATAATTCAGTAGTTCTACAAGACCTCTCGGTGATACGGATGTTGTATCCAACACCACAGAGAAAGGCTGGAATAGATTTGGAGCCATTGGCACGGTCCTGACGCAGCGTCTCCAGTCTGTTTTGGAGACGTACTTGGCCATGGTTAGTGCACTTTCTTGGAGGGTTCCCAGCGGCATCTTGCTGGAGTACAGTACGTACATTGGATTCTCACGCTGGAACCATTGAATAACCTTCCAGACTGAAGGCTGGTCATGTCCTGCCAAACAGAAAAACTTGTTCCACCCTTCACAAATATTGTTTGTACAATGGTAGGGAGACAGAGAGAGAGATAGAGAGAGAATAAAACCAAGTAAAAACGCAAATATACATAAAAACACGCGAGGGGGCGTTTTTTGTTTTGTTTTTATTTTTTGTTGTTGCCTTTTACATGGTGACGTGGGTCATTCAGATTACAGTCACCGTCTTTAAGAGCTATTTCACTGTTTATGTTTTGTTACAAAAGGCTAGCAACCATGTATAATTTAAAACAAGAATTCGCCGGATGTAAAATATCCCTAAGGATAGCTTGAATTAAAAACATCGTTACGGTGTTCAAACACAAATGAGAGAACAACATAAAAAACTAGTTATTCATTATTCATATTGTTTTTCTAAGAAGAAGAATGACCATTTGTTTAACACACACCAACACCGGAACCGACCATGCTAAGGACGCGTCACAGTAGTCGGTTCTATGAGTGCTGATCTAACGGAAAGTTTGTTTACTAGTAGAACCAAACAAACAGAGCATTCAGTCAACGAATTATGATTTGAACTGGGTTTAAAAATGACGCCTTTATTGCAAAACCGACTCTCTCTCTCTCACTCTCTCTCTCTCTGTCTCTCTCTCTCTCTCTCTCTCTCTCTCTCTCTCTCTCTCTCTCTCTCTCTCTCTCTCTCTC
>JAULBS010063895.1:0-22728 GCA_032355785.1 Symmetromphalus regularis | reverse complement strand
AACGACGCCTCTAGAGCACATTGATTTTTATCTTATCATCGGCTATTGGACGTCATACATATGGTCATTCTGACATACTTCTTTAGAGGAAACCCGCTGCAGCCCCTGGGGATACTCCTTCCGATAAACAGCAAGGGATCTTTTATATGCACCGTCCCATAGACAGGACAGCACATACCACAGCCTTTGATAAACCTGTTTGTGGACCACTGGCTGGAACGGAAAATAGCCCAAACTGAAGATTATTAAAACGTGTCACACGTCAAACAATGTTTTGTTGCAGTTTATTTTTATTCTTTCTTTTTCTTGGTAACGTATCCGCCTGTGAAGTGGTCAGTCATCGGATCCATCCTTCTCAGTAGACCCATTTGCAGTTTGGGCTATTTTCCGTTCCAACCAGTGGTCTGCAACTGGTTCATCAAAGGCCATGGTATATGCTGTCCTGTCTGTGGGAATGTCCATATAAAAGATCTCTTCTTGTTTATCGGAAAGGGTAGCCTATGTGGCGGCAGCAGGTTTCCTCTAAAGAAAGATATCAGAATTATCATATGTTTGACGTCCAATAGCCGATGATAAGATAAAAATCAATTTGCTCTAGAGGCATCGTTAAATAAGTCAAACTTTGCTTATGTTTTTCTTTTATTTTTTTTGGTAGGGGAGAGGTGATGAAATAATTTTAAAATTCAAAGTGGGTAAAATAGCGACTAATGCAAACTCGCAAAAACTGACAATAGTAAAACTTTTAAATAAGATAAACCTAGAAATGTGAAAAATGGCTGAACGTGCATTTATGTGATGAGTCACCTGACTTATTAGTGGGAGACGACGGAGTTATCTTTAGTGGTCTCACATCACGTTTTGTTTAGACTCGGACAATATACAGGTGTCTTGCTGTCGGTGATTGTGGGATAAGCGGTCGCTATGACAACACATTTCCTGGTTGGGATTAGAAAGGAAAACACTCAGAGAATCACACTCGTTTGTCACTTGGTGTTTTCTTCACATCATTTACCGTAAATATGACAAAAATTGTGCACAAGAAATAAATACCAAAATAAATTTTTTAAATGTCTAGATATTCACTGTATGAGTGGGATGTAGCTCAAGTGTGGAGTGTCTGTCTGAGGTGTGATCGGTCATCGGATCGATCCCCATTAGTAGATCCGTTTGGGCTATTTTGTGTTCCAGTCAGTGGTACAATGCTGGTGTAACAAAGGCCATGGTATGTGCTTTCCTGTCTGAGAAAGTGCCAAGAAAGATCCCTTGTTGTTGATAAAAAGGAGTAGCCCATGTGGTGGTTGCAAATTATTTCTGGAGACAATGATTTGCAAGTACTGTGGTTCAAAGGCTATGTGTCAAAACTTTCAAATATTTTACATCCAGAAGCCAATGATTAACAAATCAATGAACTGTAATAATGGTGTTAACACCCCCCATGACCCCCCAAAAACAACAAACCCAACAACTATTAATAACTGTGTTCTGGTATGTCATTAAACAAACAATCCTTTCTTTTTTCTTTCTTTCTTTCTTTCTTTCTTTCCTTCTTTCTTCCTTTCTTTCTTTTTCTTTCTTTCTTTCTCTTTCTTTCTTTCTTTCTCTTTCTTTCCTTCTTTCTTCCTTTCTTTCTTTTCTTCTTTCTTTCTTTCTTTTTTCTTTCTTTCTTTCTTTCTTTCTTTCTTTCTCTTTCTTTCTCTCTTTCTTTTCTTTCTTTCTTTCTTTCTTTCTTTCTTTCCTTTATTCCTTTCTTTTCTTCTTTTTTTCTTTCTTTTTTCTTTTTTCTTTATTTCTCTTTCTTTCTTTTCTTTTCTTTCTTACTTTTTTTTTCTTTTTTCTCTTAATAGTTTTTCAGAAAAAAAGATGAAAATTAATAAAATTACAAAAGATGTATTTGAAATAGTGGTTCATTAGGTCAGTCTCATTCAGATTTCCCGTTGCAGTATTTATCTTACCGGCCACTGATCCACAACTAGTTTGTCCAAGACTCATATATTCTGTTTTGGGAACAAGCATTTAAAAGACATCTTGCTGCAAACAGAAAAAAATAGCCTATGTGTGACATGTTTTTTTGTAGATTATGTTTCACAAATATAAGTTTAATGACCATTGACTAAACTGTAATTGTGAAATAGGACGTGAGATATGCTATCTTCCGGCAACAACTGATGCTTTGTTTTTCCTCAGCTTATCGTGATGTGTTGTCATTCAACTCATCATTTCAGAATAGAAAGTAGCTTTGTACAGATTAGTCAGAAAACAGTGAGTAATCAGCCACGAGATAATGTGTCAGAATTATTTTAGTCATAAATATGTTGATAGAAAAAACCCAGAAGATATTTCATTAGTTAACATGACATGTATCACAGCTCATGCTGTCATTTTGCCAAACACACCATTGGTAAAAAGAAAATTAAATTGGCAAAATAATTTCCAGGTTGGCAAAACAATTGGAAAAGGCTTGCATATATATATTTCTTAGCAACTTGCAACCTATTTCTTTCTGGCCTGCCCCAGTCAAGGTTTCCGCCAGAATATAATTTGAGGGTACACAGAATGGGAGGAGGGGGATCGGGGTGTACTTCCCCAGAATATATATTATTTTAGAGGCAAGGAAATTAATTCTAGACCACTTTGAAGTTTGTTAGCGGTGTTCCCACCATGCGTATGCTGGTTGTTGTCTCTTCTTGAAGAACCTTTTAAAACAAATTATCCAAACAGTTTGAGGATACAGAGTCATACCCTCAGAAAATATAAGGGTACAGAATTTTACCCTCTGGCAAAAACCCTGTTAGTGGTGCAGTGGTATAACGCTGTTGGGACACACAGCTGGTAAGTACTGGGATCAAATCTCAGTTGAGGTATAGAATTTTTAACTTATACTAGATCCAACCCAGAGTGAATGTCAAAATATAGTTGGTAATTTAACATTTACAAAAAAATTACAATTTGTTTTAAGATTGACAAATTTTTGAGGCAAACTAAAATAGGAACCCAGGGTAAGCCCTACCGGTATAATGGTATGGTCATGTGACTTGACATCATCTACAACAGCAGCTCATTGTCTGTTAGTGTTACCATTATAAAGTGTTCAAGCCAGAAACTACCATTTCACTTTTGTTAAAATGACTACCATTTTGAAAATGTAGCAAATGTTCGCCTGCCCATTTCTTGTGTATGTATGGATATTTTGAGATAATTATTACATAATGGAAAGGTATCTGACCGTACCTCTCCCTCCATTAATTTATCCAAAGATGTGGCTGCTATTTAAAAGAATGAAGCTAACCTAACCCTCTGTGGTGTATTCGTTAAGCTATCAGACTCATGGCTGGTAGGTACTGAGATCAAATCTCAGTCGAGGTATGAGATTTTTAATCTCAGTATCGGCTCCAACCCAGAGTGAGTGCTACGCAAGGCTCAGTGGGTAGGTGTATACCAGTTACACCGACCAGTGTTCCACAACTGGTTTATCAAAGGCCGTGGTATGTGCTATTCTGTCTGTGGGATAGTGCATATAAAAGATCCCTTGCTGTTTATAGAAAAGCAGCGGGTTTCGAGTCTCCTACTAACACTAACCTCTGCCCCGGGCCCGGTGCCCTAGTCTTAGGACATTGGACCCGGGGAAGACGGGTCCGAACCAAATTGGATGTGGAACCGTATAAAAAATACTTCACCACCTCACCTATCACTTTGCATTTTCCTGAATATGGATCTAGTGTGTTTCATATGCTTACGATTCCCTGATAAACCAAACAGTTTCAACAGTCAGCCATTAAAACAAGACTTTCCTACCTTCGTTCGTCCCCAATTGCAGTCGCGGATGCAGGATTTCTGAAAGGGGTAGACGATCCAAATGTCATGGTTGATAGTTAATTTTCATGCCCTTCCACTCGTAAAATGTAAAAATAAAATACTAAAAAAGGGTGCCTTGGATCCATGGATCCGCTATCGAATTGGCTGCGTATTGCACTTCAAATTTATTATAAAAATGGTTTAATAAAAATATATATTATACAGTTTGTATAGAAATATTTAGAACATGCACAATCAAAATGTCGGCTTAAGTTTGTTTTTTCATCAGGCATTTTCATTGTATGATGGAAATAACACTAACAGAAGACTAGCCATGATGATGATTTAAACTAGAAGACTTAAGAGGATGCAACATAGTTCATCCATAGCAATTATAGAAAACTGGAGGCTCTGGATTAGTAAAACGTGCACACAAATGTCATGTTGTGTAGAATGTAGCATACAAAATGGCGGACCATAGTTCTTGTAACATTTGACCGGTAATAAATTATGTCAGTAATACTATAGTATTTATTCTGAAAGTACTAAGAGATTCGTTGCAGCATAGTAATTGTTTTAAGAGGCTTATTTTAGTCTAGGTATTGGAACAAAACGTCATTGTCTGTTTTGTTAAATATGTATCGCTAATGAAACGATTATTTTCTGAAATCCTTTTCATTAGTTTATTTTATTGTTTTGTTTTGTTATCTGTTCTAAAGATAAATTTATTTTTAATTATACTGAAAGTTGACGTGGTTGTGTAGTTGTATTCTTGCTTTGTTTGGGTAAATAATGTTAAATCGTGCAGACATTATTTCTTTATTCAATTCTGGTCACTATGCCAGTTGTTTTGATCTTTTGTAAAAGTAACAGTACACTCTGTCTGGTTGAACTTTCTTTCTAAGTTATTATGTCATCCTATATATCACGACAGTAGGTTTGTAAGGAGAGACACCGTCATGATAGATCACATGATAGGATTACTGTTATCACGTGACACGGTAATAGATCATAGCACTGTTACCACAACAAAACAAGATTGGATACACAAATAGGTATATAACATTGATCGTGCATTACATAAACAAACCTTTTATCTTAAAATCTTTACACATATTTATTTTACGTTTAAATCAATGTTAATTATGAATATAAAATTATAAGATTGTAGACATAAATCTATGCATTACATAAACAAAACTTTTAACCTGAAATCTTTATACATGTATATCTAATTTACATTTAAATTAATGGTCATTAAGAATAAAAACTATTTTAAAAAATTATTTAAATTTTAACAATATCACATTCATTATGATAAATAATTAGCATTTTTTCTCAAAATAAAATGTGATATTAGTGGAATTGTTTTCAAAGGTTCTGCCAGAGGGAAAGTACATATAAAAGATATTTTGATGTTAAAAATAAAAAGTAGCATTTGTAGCTCTTTAGACAATGTCCATCATGCTGTCCTGTATTAAAATGACACCTTTTAAAGAATACCCTTTGTGGACAGGAAATGGTTTTGTTCTGTAGATCATGTGTCGCAAATATACATTTGACCAGGCCCGTGGGGACGACTTTGGGAGTGTGTATGGGGGGAGGGGCGTCAGGTTCAAACTCTATCAGATTTTGGTTACAATGGCAAACATTAATGTGAAAAAAAGGCTCACAAGTCGGGGGACATGCCCCCGCCCCCGTCACCCCGCGGTTCTTACGGTGGGGTTAGGAAAACTACTTTCTTTCTAAACTGACACCTGACAGGCGATATTAAAACTGGGTGTTGGGTTTCGTTAAACAAACGTTCCTTTCCTTTCTGTAGTTCCCAGGCTGACCGTCACCACCAACAAAACGGCGTGTGCTTTGCATACCCTCGAACCAGCTTTAGCATTGTCAGTAATAAGAAATGATATTTCCACTTTTAAGAACGTTGACATGTGACCTGTATTTAGCTGAATTTAATCATCATATCAATAGTGTGTTTCGGTCACTAGGGTGGACGTGAAACAGTAGGCGGAAAGGAAAGTAGTATTCACTTGATCACAATGTGTAAATATTCGGAAGCATGTTAAGACATATGTGAGCTTACTAGGCCTACTTATGATAGGAAAAGTATATTTGCTTAACGACACCATAGTCAATTCTTTAATTGCCAGTTTTATAACACATGGTCTACAGAAGCAACGATATGATATAACTTGTTTTTGCACTTTAATGAATTACGTTTCAAGCACGCTGTCCTGGGAAGGCATATTTTCGTTTCAGGCGGTTTCTTTCAAAATGATACAAATACCAATTTGTTTTAAATATTATTATTATTGTTGTTAAGTGGGTGAAGGCATTGAGTTGCTGTTTGGTTGGAAATCAGTTAGCTGTTATACGACTTGTAATGAATGTGCATAATTGATAAAACAATGGGTTAATGGAACCATTCTTGTTTAAACATTTATCAAAAGTTAAGAAATAGTTTTGATTTCATTACTTATGGATATGTTATTGCTAATTACCTTTCAGCATATCTTTAGTCTCTATTTACACTGATTTAAACTTTGGTTTTAGAATATTCATAACTTCTAATTAATCTAACCAATACTTGACCAACTCAAAGACTAACGCAACCATGGTCCAGTGCTTTTGAAAAATTAAAGTCTGGATATTGGCTTACGGATTTAAAGCTGCGATCTTTAGAATATTTTGATATTTAACCATTTAGAATAAAACTTTTATGTTTGGTTTGCCATTCTTCTGTTTTCTTCAACTATCTTTTTAGGTCACAAACTAATGCATTGGGTAATTGCGGCTAGGTCATTCGAGTCCTCCTCCTCCCCCCTCCCTCCCCCACCCAACGGTTTGATTTGTGTTGAAAAATAGCAACTAGATTTGAAAGTTGTGCATAGGCAATCGACATATAGAAGTTAAGCACATTCATTAAAACTGCAGTTGTGTTTCCGTTTTGCAGTTGTAAAACATTTTACAAGATAAATAGAATTGACTGGAGCTTTAACGCCATCCCTAGATAAAGAGAATAGACTGACGCTTTAACGTCATTCCGACGTTTTACACGTAACAGTTCAAGCTCTATTAGTCTAAACATATATGAATCTTTATAACAACAGGCCCGGGTCTTCTGAATGGGATCGATCCTGGTTCCTTTCAAAACTCAGCCGGATTATTTTACCTCACTCCCACGAAGTATGACATTCCGGAAGCATGTTGAGACATATTTCCGATTACCGGCACTTTTGATGAGGACCTATTAACGACCGAGCTTGTGAGCAAGCATACCTTCAAACGCCTTATCCACTGACGATTTGTTCTACACCCACTTTGTTATTACCGGTGAAAGAAAAGGTTTGGCGAAACTAATCCGGCTTTTTACATTGTGCCCCGTCGGTCAAGAAGTTAGTCTTTTTAATAAACCTGGAGCAAAGCACTTTAAATTCGTTATCATTTCACCGTCTGAGCTATGTTACGTTTATTTGATAACTTTTGATCGTCTGAAAAATCCACTCTTTCATAACTTTTGATTGCTTAGGACATGTGCTGTTCTGTTTGGTAACGTTTGATCTCCGGGTACATGAGCCTTTTTTCATTATTTTATATCGTTTTCAACACTTTGAACATGCGTTTTGTATTTCATTACGTTTGATCGCCTGGGACTGGTGCCCTCTATTCGATAACGTTTGAATGCCTGGTACAAGTGCTTTTTATTCTATGACGTTTTATCGTCAAGTAATGCAGCCCGTAAGAAAGAGTGTATTAAAAAGCACCGAAGAGTTCTTTTATGGGCACGGAGTATTTACCCAAGAGTTGTTTTATTGAAATGACGCGCCTTATCAACAAACGCTTTTGACAACACCTATAATCGACTTTATCCAGGTAACAGTGTAGGTCAAACACACGGGAGGCCTGATCTATGGACAACTGTTGTCGACGTTTTCTCTGATCACTTACCTATCTGAGATAGTGCGATCAAGACTGAGCTGGTTTTACCTGTACTTAATGACAATGTTAACAGATTGCACACAACTGGTGATAGTCATGTTTAACAAATCGAATGGTGGATAGCATTTTAATTATTTTTTGAAGTAGTGTCAGACCAATTTCAATGGTTTGGAATTCGTGTTTTGGATCTTATTTCATGGTTCGGAAATCGAAATTTGGATAAGATTTCAGTGTTTTAGAAATCGAGTGACGGGAGAGATTTAATCGATTTTCAAAAATCGATTTTTTAAATCGACTTTCAGCTTTTTAGAAATTGAGAGTTGACATCATTTCAATGATTTAGAAGTGATTTATAAATGGAAAATTGAATTTTTGTCTCGTTCGGTTTTTAGAAATCGACAAACTGATTAAATGTCTGCGTCATTGAAGTGTTGGATGACTTTTAACTGTTGTTAAAATTGAGAGTCGTATATAAAAGTTCAATTTTAAAAATATGATATTGCTTAACTTTTCATCATTCTAGAAAAGGACAGTGTTGGGTTGTAATCTCGTTAACCATTATAACCATTGCAGTGATGCAGTCTTTCCTTTGCACCAGACGTGTTATTTGTTGAGAAGTGCATGCATATGCAAACTAGCGACAATGCACATTGAAATGGTTGGAAATGAGAAGAGGAATTTACTGCAATTTAAACAGGGTTTAGCGAGCAGAGAACATTTGATAGTAAATAATTTTCTCGTGAACAACACAACCATGTCAAATAAATAAAAGACGATACAGAGAACTATAACTGGAGGCACATTCTGAAAGGTGGGATGTTTTAATATTCAAAGCTTAATGGATCTGTAAAGAAAGTCGTCAACAAGGTGATACATATACTTTTGTTAACTGCATACTGGAATTTGAAACTTATATTAATATCTTTATACAATCTGTAGTGTTAAACGTAAAGAGAAATGTGTTTCAACATACTTTTCTTGAAGTACGTTATTCTCGTTGCATACTCTGACTCAGACCTTCAAATGTGATTAAGAAAAATAAACATTTTGCAATAATTGAAATTATTGTGACGTACTTTTCAACAACTACGCTGTAGCCAGAGAATCATCCTGGTTACACATTGTGGTCTAACTTAAGACTACGTCTTAATGGATTAAATGCACTTTTAAGAACCTCTACCATAATTAATTTATCTTCAAACATATTACGCACAATTAAAAATTCTGATATAACGATAGATTGTTCAAAGCATTAAACAGACATAAACATTACTTGAACAAGCTCGTTCACACTTAATCTGTTATCAAGCATGTTTCTCGCAATTATAACTTTTGATCTAATCAAAGACTGCGTCGAAATAAATAAGCAGACGTCTAACAAGCTCTTCCGGAATTAAGCTGTTTTCGCGGCTATTAATTCTGATAAAATTAAAGACTGACCAAACGGTTAAAAATTGCATTGATATTATTTTATTTGACATGCTCGTCTGGACTTAAGCCGTTACGAAGCACGTAAATCGCTGTTATAAACTCTAGCATAACCAACGAATGTCTCTGGATGATTAAACGGAATTTACTTTAATATGTTTATATCATCAAAACTGTTAAAGCCCTCTTCTATGGACACTTATTTGATGTTCAGACAGCAACGGTGAAAGTTAAGACGGATATTTATTTGGTAAACGTCGAAAGCAATTTTTGACTGATTAACGGACTTTGGAATCTTAGTAATAATTGGCTTTGCTGTAGAAGAACTTTCATTCAAGTGGAACAATCTACAGTGAAAGCCCGTTCACTGTTATGACATTGATGTTTGGCTTTCATACTTTTCTGCACTGAGCTGTTACAGAACTGCGCTGTTTCGTAACTAGACTCCGTCTGAGCACATTCAGTGACATAGGCGCGCTAATTCATGTTGAGATAACTGAACAGGAAAGGAGCTCTCTGAAACTGTATGTGATCATTCGAGTTTGTTATTTATAGCCTTGCAATTTGTTCATACTAAAATGAGAACACGTTTTGCATTGAATGTTTTCTATGCTGGATGACATCTAGTTAACAAAAGGGACAGACAGTTTTTCAATGAAAACCATTGTAAGCGGGATTAGGATAATTTTTTACCTTCAGTGTCAGACTATTTGTTTGCCGTTATGTGATTGTTCTCTCTATTTCCGAGTGGTATGTATTTCTGATTAATATCTCAATTTAGGTACTCTGAACCGGTGGTTGACAAAAGTTACTGATTACTATCTTCATGAAGGTATTCGGAACAGGTGGTTGACAAAAGACGTCAGTATTTCGTTGAAAAGATTGTTGATTAAAAAATATGTTTGGATTACCGTTTAAAGAGAACCACACAATGCCAAGTGAAAATATAAGAGCTAAATTAGCCTGGCCTCCCCTTACCAATGGTATGTCAACACACGTGAAGAATGATTTTCCAATTCATTTACAAACCATCAATCTTACCCAAGAGACTCAAAATGTGAAAATAACCAACGCTTTATTTTACTCGGTGTTAAAAGGACGACTCCAAAAGACAAAATTTTTGATAGATCAAAACATAAATGTCAACGCACGTAACGACCATGGCTACAATCCTCTTGTAGCAGCGTTACATATAGAAAATGATTCCAAAAGAAGCAAAATGTTTCGTCTGCTTTTAAAATTTGGCGCGAATCCTTTGTCACGTGATGTAACAAACAACAGAGATGTTTTATCGTGGGCGTGCTTGTTGGGGCGTTCAGAGCAAGTTGTGACACTTCTTACAGATTTTGGAGGTGACATCCATTTGATCGACAAAGACCATCAAGGTCTTTCTGCACTTCATTACGGAACCCACGCGAATAATTTAGCCGTTGTCCAAAGTCTCATCACCATTTTTAACAAATATAATATATCAGTAGACATTCGAGATGACCAAGGAATGACCCCATACGCTCATGCCAGGCGATTAGGATATACAGAAATAGCAGAATTGCTGAAAAACGAAGGCAACGCGTCGGTTGGTCAAGCTGATAATATCAACTTCAAAAGCCCTAGGGAATGGTCTCAGATTGGTCGCTTTGAGCGTCAGTTGGATGAGTATCGTACGTCTAAGAAAGAACTCAACAAAGCAAGAATCTATGGAAAACTAAACAAAGCCAAGGCGCTAAGGAAGCTCAAAACACCAACTGGACCATCACAAATTCCTTTGGAAAATGAACATCCTTCTCGAAGGCTTCATTCTGATGCCGCATCAGATCTCAGTCAGAGTGTGGAAATCACAGTTGGGCGAAGTGATGGTTTAGAGTGGTCTTCTAGTCACGTAAATAAAGCCAACGATTCCGATAGACTCGTCCAGAGTGTGTGCACCTTTCCAGCAGACAGGTTCAAGTCGAAAGGGTCATTTTGTAATAAACTCAGTCCTTTTAATCTAGTTCCATCTTTCGATGATTTTGATAATCAAAGCACATCCACGAGGATATCAAACAAAGCTACTTTAAATCTGCTGGCAATGACGTCAGATAAAGGAAAGTTGGTTGATAGATTTCACAGCAGCGAGTTCGACAAATCAAAATCATCTCAATACCAGAGTGACAATGTCAGTAACTTTCTTACGATCTTATCAGACCAATCATCATCATCGTATCGACAATCTGTGAAAGTCCCACCTCCACACGTTCCAACTCCTCCCCCTTTGAAAAAGAGGGGGAAAGTAAAAAGCAAAGTTTCAACTTTGGCGATTATAATGGGAAGACAAAAAAGTGGACATAAAATGTTAAAGAAACAGTCTATTTCTAAATCTACTGAGTCAAGAAGTGGAAATGTTAATAGCAGTACAGGAAACTATTCAAAAACGAAAAGTAAATCCAAGAATTTAGTTTTGCCAGATATTAAAATCAATGATCGTATTGTGTGAAAGAATGACATATCGGTGAATGAAGTCTTTTATACACACTTTGTTAATTTACTTTTTTTTATGAGAAAGATAAATCATATCTCCAAGAAACTGTTGTAAGAAGAAGTCTCACTTTCCAGATTATATATAACTAGTACATGTTTAGGCAACCCAGTGTATAAAAACCAAACCGCGGGTGTTTATAAAAATGTTCTTTAAAACAGTTATCCTTTTTTCTTTATATACCTCAGTGTCTAAATAATACCAATGAATATCAAAATGTCTCATACAATATATGTATGTATGTATGTATGTATGTATGTATGTATGTATGTATACGTGTGTATGTATGTATACGTATGTATGTATGTATGTATGTATGTATGTATACTTTTCATTCATTGAGTAATTTCGACTTTTTGAAGTTGAAAGAATATAGCAAAATAATTTCGTGTCATTCGAAGTGCGGGTTCAACATTATTCACGTTTATCGCCTACTAATAGTAAGTTATCCAATGACGTGGGTTATGTCTGAACTACCGTCAAAGGTTGATATATGAAGGCTATTCACGACGTAAAGGTTTCAGATAATTATTTATTTACATGTAAGTAGTTGTCGGTCGTTGGCGGGAAACCCATCAGTTTTCTCTCTCCGTCTTAACCAGTGTCCGACGGCTGGTATATGTTTATCAAAGGCTGTGGTATGTGCTGTCCTGTCTGTGGGAAGTGCACACAAAAGATTCATTGCTGCTAATGGGAAAATGTAGAGGGTTTCCTTCAATGATTACTTGTCAACATTTCTAAATATTTGACATCCAATAGTTATGTTAATAGTAAATCAATGTGCTTTGGTGGTGTTTAAATACCCAACAAAACACAAACAAACAAAAAAAGGCTTTATAACATGTTTGGTTGGACATTTACTTAGCGGACATTGATTATTGTCAACATTCCCCTATTCGTATAAAACATATGATTTTTCTTTTCTTTCTTTTTTTTTTCTTTTTTTTTCTTTTATTTTTTTCTCTTTTTATTTTTAAATTGTTTTCTCCGCTTGGGAACTTTATTTTTGGTCGTTAAATAAATAATTTTTTTTATCCCTTCCACCACTCCCCCATTAAAAAAATAATAATAAAATAATCGTATGCTTAAAACGTCGATTTTGGGAGATTTCGATAGACATTATAAACTTTTCCTTAGTGGGGATACAGTAGGACCAAATATTTTCTGGGCTAAAAATAGTTATTTTAAAGTTATTTAATTAGTTTTTTTAATGGCTCCAAGCTATTTGATTCGGCCATGTGAAGGCAAGCATGCTCGAATCAACATTTGGGTTTAAAGAGTTTGGGTCACCCTTTTGGCCAATTTTTTTAAATTTATCATTTATTCCATTCATTTAATAATTACTTTGGACTTTCAACTTGCCTTCCAAATTTAAGGATCGTTTATTATTATTTAAAAAAAACAATTGTGTGGGAAGGGTATGGGGTCTGATCTCGAAGTGGATCATTGAAGGCAACTTTTTCTTCGCATACAATCTCAAGGCAAGTAGTGGTGAATCTAGGGGGCCCAGGGGCACGGAACCCCCTAAATTTTGCGTTTTAAATAACATTAATTTCTTCTTTTTTTAATTAAAATTATTATTATTTATTTATTTAATGTTAAAGATTCGATGATTTTTTTAGGGGCTCCGCTAAATTGATGTTCTGGATCTGCCACTTGCAAGTATATGAATGTATATTGATTACCCCAAAAAATGTCATGTGAATTCTACAAAATACAACGTTTTAAGAGCGTACTAATTTAGGTGGTGTTTAAAAATGGGTACTCTGTACATAAAAGTCGTTAACTGGCGACGATTCCTGAGCATATATTCTAAACTGCAGTCAACAGATACTTTGCACCTGTATTCAGTATGGATTATAATGGGGGCAAATGCCCCCGGCCCAAGATCATGACAGGTCCAAAATATTGAGTAAAAAAAATAATTGTGAGTAAAACTTTGAATATAACTGCTTTTAATTACGTTAAAACCGACCCAATATATTCGTTAACCCCCGGCCCTGTTAAGGTTAATCCGGCACTGCTTGCATTGTTCGTATAGTCAGCATAAATTCTATTTATTCCTATCCGCCTTTAAATATATTATTTGCCCATAAATATATTATTTAACGAGATGAATATTATATATTGTATAGCCATATATATCAGAGATATTATAATAAAGTGCATTATTTAATGTGTTAATTTTCTTTAAGTGTTGTTTCTCTGTTGATGATAATGATGGTGACGATGATGTTATTCATGATGCTGTCATTGATGATGGTGATGTCATTGATGATGATGTGGTGGTTGTGGTGATTATCGTGGTGACGACGACAACTGTGACTATGATGATGATGATGATGATTCGTCTCAGTACGTTAAAAGAAAGCTTGCCGATTAAATATAAATAAAAATTAATAAAATGTTTGTGGTGTAAAATTCGGATTTAATGAGGTTCATCATACAACACAAATATCAAAAATTCACCATTAACCTTAGAAAGACAAAATTGTAACTGCTTTCCGTTAAGAGCGGGATGTAGCTCAAATGGTAGAGTGTCCGCCTCTGAACCGGTCGGTCGTGGGATCGATCCTTCTCAGTGGACCCAATTGCAGTTAGGGCTATTTTCTGTTCCAGCCAGTGGCCCACAACTGGTTCATCAAAGGCCGTGGTATGTGCTGTTCTGTCTGTGGGTCGGTGCATATAAAAGACCCGTTGCTGCTTGTCGGAAAGAGTAGCATATGTGGCGGCAGCGGGTTTCCTCTAAATACATGTCAGAATGACCATATGATTGACGTCCAATAACCGAGGATAAAATATAAATTAATGTGTTCTAGAGGCGTCGTTAAATAAAACAAACTTTACTTTGCTTTCCTTTAATAAAAATAGTCTAGATATTTTCTTTTATTTTGAAACCAAATCCTTTAGTAATCTCGGTGTATCATATATCCACTTCACCACATCCAAGGTGTGGTATCTGTATTCGGCATTCACGACACGGCATATTTCTGGTGGTATTTTTATTATTCATTTGAATACTGCAGGCCCGTTTGAATGACTTTGGGGGTGGTGGCGTGGCAATCTCTATATCGGAATTTGGTTACATAGGCAAGCATTAATGTTTTTTTTAAAGGCTCTCAATTGGGGCACGTGCCCCCTCCCCCTCTTCCCTCCCCCACCCCGGTTCCAAAGGGCCTGTACTGACCATACATACTGTACCATTTTAATATTTCATGTATAGAGAATTTAATTCGCAAGTTGGACATGGAATGTGAATTTTAACAGTTAATGGTAACATGATTTCTCAATAGCAAGAAAAATAACGAAGACAGGACAGTACATACCACGGCATTTGATAAGCCAGTTGTGGACCATTGACTCTTACGAGGCTTCACTCTGGAATGGAGCCGATATCGTGATTAAAATAGCATGCCTCGACTGAGAGTGGAGCCATGAATACAACAGCATAATCACTGCGCCACAGGGGCCGGTATTTTTAGCGTAGAAACAGAGATAGGAGCGAATGGTGTCTTGTGGGTTACAGGAGACTGCTTCTGCCTACCGGCGGTGTGGTCTGTAAAAGGAACTTAGCAAATCTTGATATTGAGATAGCGCATATAAAAGATCCTTTGGTGTTTATCGATAAGAGTAGCCTCATTAGTGTGTCGGCAGCATGTTTCATCTCTTCTACTAACACTAACCTCTGTCCTGGACAGACAGTTGAGTTGTGTACACAGAACAGCGTGCTTGAACCTTAATTGGATGTCAGCACGAAACTAAATACAACCAACCATCTTGATACTAGTATTGTAATAGTAAAAGTTCAAGCTGCACTTTGCGACAAAAATCATCCAGAAAGAGTGGCCTATGTGGCGTTAGCGGGTTTCCTCTAAAGACCATGACCACCTAATAGTCGCTGAATAATAACAATATGCTGAGGTGTTGTTAAATAAGCAATCCTTTCCTTTGTTTGCCTGTAGGTGTCTTGTAATGTGTAACCACGTGTTACCTCACGTATATTTACAGATAACAGCTTGAGGACGCTGTACTGATTTGCTTCCAGGACAGGCAAGCCTTCTTGAACGCACATGTAGAAATTTCACCTTTTCTAATTGAATTTAACATCAAACGTGAAAACTAGTCTAGCAATATAATACACGTTTATGTGCATATTAATTTTACAGAATTTTCGTGGCAAGAACGAATAATTCTTTAGTACTGTGTATTTAAAAAAGTCAAAAGTTTGACAACTTTTAAGTTGAGCCATGTTAAATTTTCCATCAGCACTTTTCATATAATAATATATAGTGTATTGCTTTTATGATATTGACGAAGATAGCTTTCTATCTTATCTTATCTTATCTTGCATATTATTCCGTTATTGTTATATATAAACTATATTAAAACAGAAGTCAAGATGTAGAGTATAAGTTCCTGTATTAAACACGTTTCATTAACAATGATAAATATCAACATTTACAGAGTGAGACAGGCGTACTGTCCTCGTGGTGTTCTCAGTTCTGCAAAGGTATAAAATACATATTTATGAAGATTGATGTCTGTTGACAGACTGAGTGTTGCTTAGCTAGAGCTGTGGCAACTCTACCGATAACAATTAAAACTCATTGTTTCTTTGAATGTTGAGTAACCAATAAATGGCAATATTTCATATTGACTGACTGCTTCAAATTAGAGTTAAAGCTGTTCAGTAGACGGTTTATACGGTACCGGATCCAGGGGGTGGGGGGTTCATGGGGTCCGGACCACTCCCATTACCCTTTTACTCATATTAAATTTGTTTTACCCTTTTATGAATGGAAGGACGTAAAAAATAACTATTTTTTCCTCAGTCCTATTCACTCATCGCATTTGGACCCCCCCCTTTCAGAAAACCACATTTGGACACCCCTTTCTGAAATCCTGCATCCGCGCCTGATCTGTAGTAAGTAATTGTTTTGGCTTACAACTTGAATGTACATACATAATTACATATATACATGTACTGTATTTATTTATCAACATTAAATGGCTATTGTTTGTAATTCGTATTTATCCGTAATTCTGCACTGTGGCAATATCACTAGGATTCTGTGAAATTAATGTTATTTCTGAAGGTCATTGGTCATCATAATTCCTGTAGAACGCCAGAAACTTGAAAATCGTTCTTTTTAATATCTTTTTTCAAATATAGTCGTTGGAACTTCAATGAATGAATGATTTTCTTATATTTGTTTACAGGACTGTTGTCGTATTCAGATATTTAGAGCATAGGTTGGTGTTTTACATGTGTATATCAAAATAGGAAATAAATGTAATATTAGGAAAATAGTTAGCCACTAAAACATTTATATTATGACATTAAGGGCCCAAATAATAGCCGCCTCTCGCCAAAAATTGTACCTAAATATAGATTTTGTTTTGGGAAACTTCAAATGGAAAGAATGTATATTCAATAATATTGAAAACCTTCAGGCATATTCACGTAATGATTCAATAAAATTAAGACCATTTACTAGTAGTAAACAAATTTGTTGTTCGATCTTTAAAAAAACTGCCCCGAGAACAGCAATCTGCATACCAAATATAGACTTACAACCCTTTATGTTTCGTTTCAGAAAACCCGATTCCAAAATAGAAAACCATGTATTTCTTCAAACGTGTTCTTTATGCGTTGTCATTAGTCGCAGTGGTGATGCTATCCGTACTGCTATTTAGTACCAAAATGTGGGACACCATAAGAGTGTCCTACGGCACCATTAAGGCTCTCTACGACTACAGGCAGAACGCATTACTAGAAGGGACGTGTTTTCGGAACATTACGCCATCTAAATACGATCTTCCGTTAACAGCGCTTGCTAGCTTCCCAGGTTCAGGAAATACGTGGATGCGCAGTCTCATTGAACAGATGACAAGTACTGTCAAACCCGTATGTAACAATCACTCGTAATTAACATTCACCCGTACGGGAGTTACTAGAACGGGGTTGGTTTTCAGGCCCGTACGCATGAATTTCTTTAGGGGAGTGCGTTTGTGAAGGCCCGAATGTTATATTTTCGTTTTTAACGTTATTCTAGTAAATTGGCGTCAATCCAAATTTGCATTTACAGATCTCGACAGATTTAGGGGGTGCGTGCGCACCCGTCGCACCACCCACCCATGCGTACGGGCCTGGTCTTATACACAGGTTGAAAACTATACCACGAACGAAACTTCTATTTTAAAAAGCGGCTTTTATGACCAGATGTTTGTTATATACATATACTTGGGAAATAGAGAGTGAGAGAGAGAGATTCAAATTATTTAATTGCCCAATACACGCAACAGTAACAGAATCAAAGTTAACATCCAACAAAAAATCTTCTTACGCTATCTATTCTTTTTTCCCTTCTGCTTCTGTTTTTATCAAACATGATTTAAAGTAACAATTTTTTCGAAAATGAATCTGAAGTGTAACGCATTTTACATGGAATGGGCCTAATGTACATCTCTAGCGGTACAGAGTTCATTATATACAATTTACAGACGATACTGAGATTCCACATTCCCACACACAAAAGTTCTAATTATTGACGAGCTATGGAGCACGTGAGTGGTTTTGTAACAATTCTTGAAGACAACCCAGTTTAGGTAAAAATTCCTAAATCGTTATAGGCCGGGGGCCAAATGGGGTCCACGTGCACCCCCTCCCCAACAACTCTACTACACTATATTTTAGCAAGCCCTAAGATGTCCTAAACACGAAATCAACTGGTAACTGTAAACATTTTGGAATATACTACCCATATTTCACCATTTGGGTATTTTGTTGGCTGCCAAAATATGAAATGGGGTTTGGTTCTTTAATGATGATTTAGTCATAGATTAATTGCACCAATTCCACATTACTATATACCATAATAACCAGAAGATCATGAGCGTTGGTTTGATGTATAATACTTGTCCTAAAACCATTTGTTGGCATCATGGTGAAGAGAATAGTGAACGTACAGATGTTTGGTGAAATATGGGTTGTAGATTCCAACATTTTTACTGTTACCAGTTGATTTCGTATTTAGGACATATTAAGGCTTGCTAAAAACATGGTGTAGTAGAGTTATCGGGGGTTGCAGGTGGACCTATCTGGCCCCCGCCCTTTTATTGATAGCGATGGTTGATGATGGTAGGTATTACTGATGATGATGAGGACGACGATGATGGTAACGACGACGATGATGATGATGATGTCGTCACTGATAATGATGATGTGGTGATGGTAGTGATAGTGATGGTGATGATGACAATGATTTTATTTTTAATATAGGTATAACTACAGGATCTGTATACTATGATCCAACTTTGGCGAAAGCTGGTTTACTTGGGGAAGAAAAAACAAACTGCCGCTACATCGTCATAAAAAAACACAGAAAATACAACAAGTCAAAAAAATATATAAGCTGTTTCAGAAGGCAATCCTCATTTTACGGAATCCATTTGATTCGCTCGTGTCTGAATTCAATCGAAGATATTCACACGGTCGTAACCATACAGGCAGAGCAAGTTCAGAAACCTAGAAGAAACGAAAGTTCAAATGCACAGTTATGAGGCTAATTAGAAAACATGAGAGTGACAATCAGGGAGGTTCTGGATAGTACACCATCGATCCCTTATTCAGCTGTTTTGGTTCCATGGTGTCATTAGACGTCACATTAAACTAAAACTGGTGTTTTGAGGTTTCGATGACATAGAAACTCTCTGAGGGCAAAGCCTATGATACTAAGATGGGTTTTACTTTTTAGGTTTGTGCATGTGACCCGCTCCCATGAAAGGTACAAAACGTCGTTGGCTTTAATCGTCGTTACAGGTGTGAATGCACGTGTTGACCTCTTTTTAAAAAAAATTCTTTTTGGAGTTTTTAAAAATTTTACGTTCTATCGTTTTATCATATACAACTGTACAAAGGCACATTGCAACTCATTATTCATAAGGCTGTTTAATTTATTATTTAATTCATGGAATATGTGAAACCAATAGTCTGAAAACGTGTCAAGACTGCTCAAATTAATAATTTTCAATCAACTTTAAAATTCTGTCAGTTCACTTTGGAAAACAGTACACTTTTGAAAAATATATCACTTTGAAGCTGATTTTCTGTAGTTTATATTGATGCCAATTAGCCATAATACTCAAATCGACACTTGTTGTATCTTTTGTGGAAGCGGGTCACATATTTTATATTTTCGGTTGCCGCGGCTGGTAGGGACTGGGATCAAATCTCAGTCATGGTATTTTTAATTTCAATAGCCAACCCAGAGTGAGTACCACATACACCACAACTGGTTTATCAAAGGCCATGGTATGGACTATCCTGTTTGGACAACAAAAAATGTGTGCTTCAACATTAATTGGATATAAACACGAAAATAAGTACAAACAAAAAAACATCAACATTAAATCTTATAGTTCGTAATCACATGTTCTCAGACCAAATGGTTGTAATGTACATGAAAACGTTTTAGATTTTAAATTAAATATTTAAGAGTCTGCCTGTGAAGATGTTGGTCGTCGGATCGATCCTTCTCAGTGGACCCATTTGCAGTTTGGGCTATTTTTCGTTCCAACCAGTGCTCCACAATTGGTTCATCAAAGGCCGTAGTATTTGCTGTCCTGACTGTGGGACGGTGCATATAAAAGACCCCTTGCTGCTTATCGGAAAGAGTAGTCTATGTGACGTCAACGGGTTTCCTCTTGACATATATCAGAATGACCATATGATTGACGTCCAATAGCCGAGGATGAAATAAAAATCAATGTGCTCTAGAGGTGTCGTTAAATAAAACAAACTTTACTTTAAATATTTAAGAAATATGCTGTTCCTTCAGATATTTTGCTTAATCTTTAAGTTATCTGTTTCAAATAGTAGGACAAGATAGACAAGCTATTTATTCTGTAATTCACGCTACAAGGTCAAGATAACTAATACAAAATTAGAGATGGAGTGACTATTAAGATTAATTTAACAACCATATAACCGTCAATTTAGTTTGACATCTAGAGTAAATCGGCAACGTCGAAAATACAAAACCTTGAAAATCTTATCGTTGTGAACGTAATAACACTCAAATTTACCGGAACAATTTATTTTCTGCCATGCGCAGATCACCGGAAACCATAATGGAATAGTTTATTTCACACAAGTTATTACATTTATATTTTTAAATATTGTAAAAATTTATTGTTTTATATTGATATTTATTTAAAGACCCCACCCCGACCCCAACCCACCCCACCCTAGCACAAACAAATAAATATCGGCTTTTAAGAGATGTTCCAATTTCATGTTACGTAAAGCCTGGAGACAACTGTAAAAATAAGGAATTTAGATGCCACAGAATTATTAATTTTTTTCCAGTGCATCAAGTATTGCCCTGTTTCGGCAGTAAAGATAGATGCCGATTCAGGCAATCTCTTGGGAATTACCTCCGATGGGAACACTGTAGCAGCGGCTACAGCATTACCATTTCGTAATCCATCAGTATCAACATAAACGAAATCACTGTATAAATGTTGTTTGTATACTAGTGCATCTTTCTTCAGTGCACAAGATCAAACACAATATCATATGGTTTAACATACCATGGTGGAAGAATAAAATATGAAGGAGTTTCCATTGTCATCAAAACAGATTTAGGAAGCAGCTAACAACTAGTTGATACGAAGATCATATTTGTTTTTCAAACACCTGGTCATGAGTAGGATGTTTTGGGAATGATTTGAGTTTAAAAGCATACTGAAGAGAAACCTTTGTACATCTAGCCCCCAAAATAGGTTCGTGAGCATTAACATAGAAGCTCTCGACAGTAGATGTTCTAAAAGCACCAAGACACAGCCTAAGTCCCTGGTTGTATGTTAGATTAAGTATCTGCAAGTAAAACTTGCGAACAGAGCCATACGCAGTTTATAAAATAAACTAAACTAGTTTATAAAATCTAGTATGACCTTACAAGAAATCTATACAGTTAGAAAAAAAACCTTTGTTTGATGTGTTTACCCTTAAAAGTGTGATGAGCATTATAATCTCCCATAAGAATAAAAGGAGTAGGGAGTTGATTAGTGAGATCTTCGAGATCTCAAGTATTAAAAGTAAAATTATAGCAAGGACGTAAGTTTACTGAACGTAGTTATTTTTTGTTATGAGCTGTGACCCGTACTGACACAACTTGTAAATTATTATCTAAATTAACTAAATTCGGGAAATATTTTTAGTTAACAATAATGGAAAGACACCGCCTCCCCCCCCCCCCCTTTACAATTTGTGCATATGATATCAGTTTTGCAGGACTTACGGTCATCGTCTAACCCAAAAACAACGAGCACAAGTCAGTTTATTCCTGCATATTTTGACCATACTCATATTACTGACATTTAAAACACCGGAAGGGATTGGGTACAATAGTTTCAACAAGTATATTTATATATCCAGCTTTCACTGATTTAGAAAGGGTAGATTTACTGAATGTTGGGATGAAAGTATTCATCGGAACAAATCATGATTAAGACGAATCTTTATCCTCTTGACTATAGCAAATCCTTTTATGAGAGATTTTCGCAAATCTCATTCATCATCACTAACACCTTCCAAATCATGACACCGAATTACTCCTCTAGATGTATTTAAAGGCATAGTCCCACGGAATTTAAGGGGCTTTATGCTCCAAATATTGATTACTAATAAAACTTACATGCATTTGTTATACTAGATCTCGTTTTCATATCACGCAAGACAATTTAACTGAACCATGGTATAGGGAATTCCTGGTGAGTCTGATTTTTTTCACATTTAAAATTTTAAGATCGGAACCCCTCGTATTTTTTCGCTGAAACTATTTCCACCGATGGAATGTCTGATATAGAACGACTAACTGGGGAATACCCGTCACGTGACTCGAAATATACCCGTCACACCTTCAACGGAAGTTTCGGTTCAGACCCTTTTTAGGGCCCCATCAGAAGAGATGGTTGGTTGTATTTATTTTCGTGCTTATATCCAATTAAGGTTCAAGCACGCTGTCCTGGGCACACAACTCAGG
>JAULBS010063815.1:0-22731 GCA_032355785.1 Symmetromphalus regularis | reverse complement strand
TTGACATAATTCATAAAGTAGTTTCGGTTATAGTCCGAAATAGTGCAAAACTGAGGTTCATGCATCTATGAACGTTGCTTTTTTAAGTCACGTGGTATCATTTGGACCAATCCAAGTATTTATAACAAATGTGTATTCACAAAATGGAATTATACATCAATGTGTTCTAGTGGTGTCGTTTGTGAGAACAGCTAATTTGAGCAGTGTGTGAAACAGAGCAGACAAAACAACACTTCTTTACATGACTTCTTTACGTTTATTCTTAAATATTATAGAGCTGAGATGTCTCAGTTCCGACATACATTTTACAAATACACAGAAAAAAAGATACAAAAAAAATACGAAAAGAACACAATATTCCTCTGATGTCAGGTACTCAAAATCACATCTACTTCCCTCCCACACTTTTTATAACTTCAGCTGTATAACAATGCTATACAAACGATTTTAACCCTAATTTTCTTGGTTTTATCACTTATACTAACATTTGATCATAAAGAAATAAAAATAAATAAATATCAATGTTCGTTATCTTTAACTAGCAACCACAGAAGAAATGCCAAAAGAATATAATAATACCAGAAGTTACAATAATTTCCGTAATTATATCTCCGGAAATAACCGGAAACGCACGACTTACTAACAATTTAGAAAATTAATCTTTATGATAATAATAATATAATCAACAATATATAATAACCTTGATTACATATGCAACATTTAACTGCTAATGGAGTGTATCGAGACTAGTAACGGAGTAAGATGTAGCTCAAATGGTAGCGCGTCTGCTTGTGAACCGTTCTCAGTGGACCCATCTGCAGTTTGGGCTATTTTCCGTTCCAGCCAGTGGTCCACAAATGGTTTATCAAAGACCGTGGTATGCGCTGTCAAGTCTGTGGGACGGTACATATAAAAGACCCCATGCTGCTTATCGGAAAGAGTAGCCTATGTGGCGGCAGTGGCTTTCCTCTAAATAAATGTCAGAATGACCATGTGATTGACGTCCAATAGCCGATGATAAGATAAAATTCAATGTGCTCTAGAGGCGTCGTTAAATTTAGAAAAAACTTTTCTTTACTTTACTAGACTAGTAACAGTCGTGTTGCAGTTTGTTTGTATCCCATCTTTTGTCTTGTTATTAGAACCAGGAGTCTCATTGAATAAGTTGAAATATATTATTCATTAAATTTGTTGTGTCGTAATATTGAAACGTAATATATTAACAAACCAGTACTTAATACATAAAATAACATGTACCCAATGCAAAACTCTTTTCTTCGGAAAATAGATAAATATTTTGTTTAGAAAAATGTTTGAAAACCAGTGATTAATCGTATGTAGATCTGGAGAAAATGGGTAAAAATATTGGTGTGTTCTTTCTAGCGGGTTGCAACCCTCACGTTTTGAAATCGAGTGATTAATCGTATGAAGATCTGGAGAAAATGGGTAAACATATTGGTGTGTTCTTTCTACCGGGTTGCAACGCTCACGTTTTGAAATCGAGTGGTTAATCATATAAAGATCTGAAGAAAATGTATTAAACTATTCTTTATTGTTCCTACAAGATTGTAATTTAGTCTAGATATGTTCACGTTTTGAAAACGAGTGATTAGTCGTATAAAGATCTGAAAAAAAATAGATTAAAATATTGTTTTTTTTCTACAAGATTGTAATTTATTCAAGACACGCCCATTTTTGACTGGACTACGCTATACACACTATTAATGTTGCATGCACACTAATGATAAAGTGATATGATGTTTATCTGCAACTTTCAAATGCAAATGTCTTTAAAAATCAATGAAACATATTTTACTAATATTACTACTATATTATTTTAAAACAGGGACAAAAACAGTTTCTTTCTTAAAAAGAAAACAAAAAAATCACCTTACTAAGAAAGAAGTAAAGCAATCCTTTTATGTTAAAATAATTAATTTTAAGGATAAATAACGTTTTACGTTTTATCCTTGAAACATACATAAACAAAATGGAAAGATTAGGATGCAATAATTAATTTAGTATCAGAAAGGTATCTGTAAAGAGTATGGTTCTTTTAATGGTGTTATTGTTTGTATTTAATTTTTTTTTAAATAAACAAAGAATGGCGTCTGTCTTAATTTAGAATATGTTATTGTATAGAAAATTAAGACCTATAAATACAACCAATTACAATAAGGATTTCATCATATCGGTTAAAAACAAAGAAACTAGAAAATAATGTCAAATGATTGACATACAACGTTCATATACACAAATACATACATATTTAATTTCTATATATACTGATAAAATAGTCAACAGATCTTAAGTATGTGGTTAACAATGAATAACTTCTAAAAGACATTAAATTATGCAAATACACCTGCTAATACATTTCTAACTATACATATATATTAACAAAAAGTATCTTCAAAATATTCCTCTGCAAATTTTATTCACATCGCATCAACAGGACAGTAGCTATTGGTGTAGAGATTTATGGTTCTAGAGCAGATTACAAATGCTCGAAGTCATTTTGTCGACCAAAATTGTTTTACTAAATACTGTTTTCGAAACAGTAGCCATCATTTTTACTCCAAACGTCATTAAATGGTTTTTAGTACAAACCAGACAACACAGTATCTTATCGTACATTTAGAGAAGTCATGTTACTCTTTATTTCATACTGTCAAAAAAATTTCATTGTCGAACTCCAAGGCAATACCTTTAGCTACGGTCCTCGATTCTAGGAACGAGTTATGTAAGTCCGTTTAACCTGCATTATTAGTCGATGACACATCAACTGTTGACTGGCACATAAATATACCACGTTGTTAAAAAAAATATTAATGGAAAAAAAGACTGCTTATAAGTTCATTCAAAAGCCCTCCCCTCCAAACCATGCACAAAAAAAAAAAAAAAATTAAGAAAAAACATTCTCTGAAAGATTTTTTTTGTTGTATATAAAATAATTAATATTCAAAATATTTTCTCCCGAAATTGTATATCAATTATGTATTTAGTAAAATTTTACCTTAAGAACCCTCCCCGCTCCCCCCCCAAAAAAAAAACCCCGTGGCATTTATCATGTTATTGAGTATAATATTTAAATACAATAACGGACTTACACGAACCTAGATTAAAACAGAGAACTACCAAATGTAACAAACTGACTACAATCTATGGAATCAATAACATCAACTGAAATGTACAATATATTCATGTTATTGATTCCGTATGTATAAATAACACATTCTGACACTAAACTAGTTTTAGACGTAAAGAAATGTTTTAAATTCACAAAACGAGTCCCACTCCATTACTGTAATATCCGCTTATATGAAATCATATAGCGAGTTAATGATTATAAAGAACATATCGGTTATGTAGTGTAGAAAGTTCTATCCAAGATGGCGGACATGACTTCCGGTAAAAACACAATTATAATAAGTGTTTGTGTAGTTACGTTTATAACTGTCTTTAATGTAATATAAAAAAAAATTTTAATACAAAAATAACTCAATGAACGGGATTGGAAACAAATATTTGTTATAAATAAAATGACGCGCCATCGTGTTTTTGGTTTTATCGATAGTTAACGTCAAGAATAAATACATTAGTCAGCAGGCGTAGTGTATTTTAAGACCTCTTTGGATTCATCATGGTTTAACCAATGTGTGTGTGTCTCTTGTAATAAAAAAAATTCTTAAATTTTTTTGTAAATCGTAAACTTTGCTTTTTGTCAAGTAGTTCTATGTGACTGAATATCTACATATTATACTACCTACTCGTCTAAACCGATATCTTTCTATTCCAGACACCTGTCTAACACTAAAACTGTGTGATTCATTCAGTGTAAGTCATTTGATGTGTATACACTGCTTATACTGGCCTTTTAGGGGACATGTTTTGGGTTAAGCCAGGAGTACACTAATATATAAAGTGTATATAAAGTATAACTTTAGGGTAAACTGACGAGTACTCAGTAGCCAACACTGATTAAAGTCGGACGCACTTTTAAGTATTTCCTTGTGGAATTATAATTTTTCTCGTTGTAAATTGCTTTAATTGATAGTAATTTGTTCTGTATATGTAACTCAGCATATGGTCTTTAAAATGCAATACATTTCAACACAAATATATTCAGGACTGCCTCCTTGAAAATCTACGAGACTGCCCCTTTAATTAGGCTGGATTTTACTTTGTACATATCCCATTGGTTAAAGGTTAAAACCATGGACTAATACCATGGGCAACAAATTAAGCATAATTCGTGTTTTAATCTGGGCATGGAGGAATCGACACAAAGCAACTAAACAAACCACCAACTCGTGAGCTTAGAACTTTGACTCGCCATTAAACAAATGCAATGCTTTTGAAGATAGAACTTCAAATTTCAGTGTGGAGATCGTGTTCCATGTGTGTGAGGATACGAGGTCACCCATCCACACGTTCATACAGTTAGGTGAGGTTTACAGAGATATACATACTAGTATACAGTAAATATCATCATACATTTATTAAACAAATGTATAAATCTCATTTTAATAGATAATGTTCAGATCTAATTTGTTTGAGGGGTTAATTTCATGTCTGAGTTTTAATCCACTGGATTATATAGAAACAATGGGTTAACAATGGTTTACGAAACACGCTCAATCCCCCCTCCTTAAAAAAAAAATAAAAAAATAAAATAAAAAAATGAAGAAACAAACTCGCCCAACCACAGGTTTATACATAAAATTGTAACCTTGTGTTAACCTAGGATTATTAAAACCTAGAGATGTGAAATGCATTACACATGGATTAAACCGTGGATTAAACTTAAGCTATACCCCGACATATGAAATTATCTCAGTGTTTCAAATGATGTTCGATCCATAAACTGACTGTCCAACAATTCATACTTCAATTGGACACACTTCAACACTGCAATACGTGAGGTATGTTAACAAATCCTTAAAGATATACTTCATGATTAAACAAAAAAAACCAAAACTAATGTGACTCATTTTGCCATTTTTATCGTCCGTTCTGCTCTGATCCAATCACACCGTCCTAACAAAACAGATCTAACCAATAAAAATTCTCGGCTCAAGTTCATCGTTGGAAATAGGTTACATTTGAAAACAGACTCAATCTCCAGCTTACAAAACATGTATAATATATGATAAAGATGCTGTTGTCCGTTCATCTACTCATCTGTTCTTCAAACGAAAAGTCCACGCACTTGTACCAACAAACGCCAAGACAAGTCACTTCACAACCAATAAATAGATACATTATATGCAAATATACATTTTCGAGGTAAACCGTTATTATAGTCTGTGCATTAAAGAACCCTTGCTGAACATAAAACTACAACTATGTTTGCGTTTCTACCAAATATACAAACTTCCAAACACCAGCACAATAACGGGTAGACAGCGGTCTCCCGCCGAAATGTTACGATATTTCTGCCATGGGTTTTTCCTCCGCCAGGCAAGAGCTCCAGTGATTTCTAGAACTAGTAAAGTAAATGACGTCACGGCTTCTACGCCTACTTGTCTACGAATAAGAGAGTTGTATGTACACAAATACAGTATCACATGAAGTCGATCGTTGCATACTAATCTCTTCTAAAACGACAAGCTTGCCTCCGGGAATAGACAAAAGAACCATTCCGAGTCCAAGTCTAAATGCTGACGTCATATTCTCAACAACAAGTATATAGTGTGACCCACTTAATTATAAGAATATCGTATGACCCACTTATTTAAACCAGGAAGCATGTTTTTTTTCTTTCTCAGAGAAATGCCATGTTACTTAGTATAAATATTTTATCATCTTCCCATAAATAAGTATTTGGTGTTAAGACTGGTTCACATTAGTGGGTAAGACATTCACTTTCGACACTTTCCCCGTCGTTCGTGTTTGACAAACCGTCGCAGACGTCTCTGCCATTTGTCCTTCCAGCGTATCACAATGCTTGTCCGGTCTACGATGTACCCGCTTCGGTTTCCGTTCCTTTTCAGCTTGCCAACAATCAGATAACGCTGACTGAGTCGAATCTTGGGACACTTGCACTTAAGGTCCTTTTTAGGGACCCACAGGTAGGTTTCTCCTCGCCGAGTGCGGTCTCCTCGACTCTGCTTGTAGAAACTAATGACGTTGATGGTGAATTTCACCCAGTCATCGACCTTCTCGCGCGACACCACTTGAGCTTGGATGGCTAGAAATGTAAAATAGATAATTATATTAGTTAAATAAAGTTAAATACACATAGCACATGCGATACTATTTACTTATAGTTTTAATTTTAGTCTAATAACTTACAGTATAAGAATATACCAAATCTAAACTCCCGTCTCATGGACGTAGGAACCGGGGTGCCAGGGGGGATGGGCACGAGCTCCCACCTCTAAGTAACCTAAATCTGATACAGAATTTCTACCCGACCGTCAGTGTCTTCCTCACCTCACTCTAAAAGTCGTCCCTACTGGCATGTGTCTGTGAAAAGTTGGCAAAGGCAAGCTCGTGGAGGCAAATAAGGGAACATTATTTTTTGGAATGTAACAGAATAAACGTCTAAACAGGTATTTTTTCAAATTACCTAAAACCATACTATTTGTCATTCCATCCACTGCTCCAAGTCAGTTGTACCAAAGACCACGGTATGTGCCGTCTAGTCTGTGAGAAAGTGTAAGTAAATGACCACTTATTACTAATCGGCGGTAGGTTTCTTCCATAAACCATGTGTTACAAAAATGTGTTGAACACCTAGTAGTCATGATAACCAGTATACTGGAGAGTCGTTAAAGAAACAATCCTCTTTTTTCATTAAACCTATTTCTTTACATTATCTTTCCACCCCTACTACTTTCAGTATTCCTGGATTTGCCATTGTTTTGCAATACTATTATAGTAGCAGATATATACAGGGCCGTCTGGGTTCTTTAACATCCAGTGGATGTAAACACGTGTAAAATATTTTAACAACAGGGCCGCCATATTGAAGGACCTTGAATGAACACAAACGTACCAAACTACAATAACCTTCAACATTCTTGGCATAGGATATTGTAACATGTAATTCTGTTATTGAAAGTAACTTCAACTTTAATGTTGTGTGTTTAATACAGGAAATGCATTCTCAGTTTACATGTGGCTCGCAGAATTTTAAATTATAAATCAGCATTAAATGCATTCAAGGGAACAAAATCCGGGGAATCTGTGTTAATAACAGTAATAATGTTTTATAACAATTACCACATCGACGCACGAATTTAATCTAATGTTCTAGTAGTCGCAGATCCAACATTGACTCCAACAGACCAGGTACGTGCGTGTGTGTGTGTGGTGTGGGTGTGTGCGCATCGGCGAGCGCACGTGTGTCTATCAAGCTCGAAGGTGGTTAGATCCAGAAATATCAAGATCAAATGTATCAAAGAAAACTCTTATAAAACACGCATTTTGTGAGCAGGGGTTGTATCTTAAATCATTAATTACGCCCCCAAAATGAAATAAATTACATAATGGATTGCAGTCGACATGGATAGCAACAGTAGACGACACTTAGCGCCATACGTCATGGATAGCTGATGACATAAATAGCAATAGTTGATGACATTGGTATCATACGTCATGGGTAGCAGACGATATAAGTAACAATAGCATACGACACTGGTATCACATGACACTTAGCATCATACGTCATGGGTAGCAGAGGACATCAATAGCAATAGCAGACGACACAGGTATTATACCTCAGTGGTAGCAGACGACATGGGTAGCAATAGCAGACGACACAGGTATCATATGTCAAGGGTAGCAGACGACATGGGCAGCAATAGCAGACGACACTGGTATCACACATTACGGGTAGCAGACGACATGGGTAGCTAGCAACAGCAGACAACACTGGTATCTTACGTCACGGGTAACAGACGTAACCTGCTGTGATTTTCACTGAACTATCTCAAAATAAAAACAAGCCTGATCATATTTATCAGATTTATCCTAGCGATGTCCCTCGTCAAGATATTATATCACAGAGAAATCTCCTTCAGAAGCCACCCTTCTGTTCTCCAACAGTACAGTATGACCTTATTAAGCAGTCACATCTTAAGAAAAAAACATGTGCAACTCTTTATGTTGCCACATAATCCTGGCGGCAATCCATTCACTGACGCACCCGATTAACTCTGTTGAGATCTGCCACATACCTCATCATTAAGATTGTACATTCAATATGTATGAAGGTTTATTTTTAGTTTATTATTTAGTTTAATATATTTTTTAATTAATTAATTTGTTATTTTATTGGTTACTTACGTTTCATTTTTGGAATCATTATCGCCAGGAAACCCCAAAATAAACTGTATGCAGGAGTTAAGATTTTCCTAGTAAACTTTAAAATGTTTTATAAGTAGGCCCAATGGGTGGAGTTGGTATCTTAAGATTATAGTGTACCATATACCATCAGCTATTACGTGTGTGTCAAACTTTTTCTTTACAATATTACAATTTCAATACTACGGAAGCGAAGAGTTTCTTCCTCAGATCTCAACAGAGTTAATGGGGTGCGCCAGTGAATGGACTGCCGCCAGGAGAGACCCGCCACCCACCGTCTGGGTGTAATCGGCAGGACGTCAATCAAAACGAGGTGGAACCTGTCCTCCACCCTTCACAGTAAAGCAGCCATTTCCCAGCAGAGATGTGTGGTCCCCGTGATGTATAGAAATAAAGATATATAATGTCACTTCCAACACGCACGCTGGGACAAAAGACACACCGGGGGCTGGTAAACACCGGACAAAGGAAACGAACGGGGCAATTGAATGTTTTGCAAGGTCCCATCTAAAGATCCGTCAATGTGGAAACATCTATCATTTAAACGAGCGGTTACCTGCTTTCCGCCACAGTGTTCCCCCATTCACAAGCTCCGGTGATTAAACGAGCCCACTGACATGCTTAATCTATTATAAAATAGATTTGCACTGATTGTTGTTCCGGGCGGGGTGTTAAGTTTTAGCAAGTTAAACGTCCACAAACGCGCTCGGTGTGTACAGAAAGCCAACACATACAGCTCGCTTTGTGCCCAGGAGAAATACATTGTCAAAAGAGATTAGCGAGAAAAAGGCGATACAAGAGGAGTGTTGAGAAACGATACTCTTTATCAGCTGTAAATCCAAGAAAGGTGTGTTTCAGATGACGGTCTTGTTGGGTTGTCTGCCCCCGTCAAGTCGATGGAAGCCGATCCATCCCGACATAAGTCGGAAAGATACGAGCGATTTCGTCACTTGAGGCGTATCGCGTTTTTATTTGCTGATTAGCTAATTTTCCACTTTGACGCTTCGACGATTTGTGAACACGAGCTATGACATTTGTGACGTGTTGTACTCGCCATTAAGACTTCAAGAGGCAGTTCTTGTGCAGGTTTCAGGTGTTTGAGTGATCAGTAATTGGGTAATTGTGACGTTAACGCATATGCGATACCTTCTTTTTAAACCTAATACATTTTCAATAGCGTTGTTGTAATGCACATTGTAGAAGATATTAGGAAAGGAGGGTATTCAAGTAAATTGAGCGGGTTGGGGTAATGCAATAAAATTGTACTGTTGGGGCAACTAACAGGACACAGGGTTTAATAAGAATTTTTTATAGAAAAATTCCAAATATTATTAATAAATGTATTAATATACAACGTGTTATTGAAAACAAGTAGAAAAGGTTATAAAAATTAAATGTGTGTATACGGGCAAATCGAGGATTTAAAAAAAAATCTTTATTGAGTGTCTTTAAATACTCACCAAAATCTTTTTCGAACCTAAGCTGAGTCTTTAATACTCACAAAAATCTCTCTCTAATTTAAACTGAGAGTCTTTAAATACACAATTATACTTACCAAAATCTCTCTTGCAAAACTTTTTAATATTCAGTCTTCTACTACGTTTCTTACATTTACGACATCCTCCATCACCTGCGAAAGCAAAATCTAGATATTAGCCATCATACGTCAACATCTGTCATACATATATAAACCCTTGTATTCCAATAACCTAATTAAAACAAAACCTAGACATTAGCCACCCGTGTACCCTTCTATTCCAACAACCTGATTAAAATTAAATCTAGACATTAGCCATCATACGTCAACATCTTTTATACATACATAAACCCTTGTATTCCAATAACCTAATTATAACAAAACCTAGAAATTAGCAATCATACGTAACATCTTTCATTCCAACACAAAACCTTGTATTCCAACAATCTGATTAAAACAAAACCAATACATTAGCTATACATAAACCTTTGTATTCCAATAACCAGATAAAACAAATCTCGGACGTTAGCCATCATGGTCAACATCTTTTATAATGAATTTAGTGTATTAAAATTTCTACCTATTATTACAACTTTCAGATAAACAGTTTTATTTTTAACTCATCTCAGATTAAACGCGCAAATGAACGCAAACAAGGTTAATAGTTTTGCCAAAATGACAGACATCTGTATTATTACTATTAGTTGATACACATGCAATATTCAAATTAAAGCTATTTCTATCCACAACTGAAAGTGTTGATGTCAGGTGTGAATCGAACCCCACCCCGATTACATGTCTGACAAAATGTATATAGCATGTCCTCATTCACACACACACAAAACGATTCATCAAGTGTGGTTTGTGTGAATGTGTATTTTAGTCCTTTTTGTAAACAAAACCACGATACACCCAAAAACATAAAAATAATTTGGGAAGGACCTAAAAGGCGGAAAGGTGAGATGCGATTGTTAGGAATTCAATCCACAAATGCAGGTCGTTGTATTATGTGCTAGAAACAAGGGCGGACCCAGGAGTGAAACGAGCACCTGCCTTTCCCTACAATCGTTCATCTCCTGTGGATTAACAGTCTTTTACATTTGTTTTTAATTTAACGTCATATTTAGAGCGCATTGGTGTATTAAACGACGTCACAGTGATGATGACGTCGCACTGTAAAGAAAGGATTGTTTAATGACAACACTAGAGTACATTGGTTCATTAATCATCGGTTATGAATGACGTCACAGTGATTATGACGATGATGACGTCACACTGTAAAGAAAGAATTGTTTAATGACATCACTAGAGCATATTTATTTATTAATCATCAATTACTGAATGTCAAATAATTGATAATTCTGACATGTAATAATAAAAGGAAACCTGATACATTTTTCCTTTAGTAGCATGAGATCTTTTATATTCCCTTTCTTACAGACAGGCTAGCACATACCACGGTCTTTGATGTACAATTCGTAGGGTAGTATCTAAGACGGGAAATATAAATCGTAGAATAAGTGAACCAAAGAGAATTCGATCCTACGACCAAACACCCCAGGCAGACGCTGTACAGACTGAGCTAAACCCCGCCCCTAGGGAGGAGAAAAAAAAAATGTTGTGAGTGACCTGCTATCAAATATCAACCTCTAGCCTCTAGACCCCGGTTTAGAAGCGCGCACCTATTGCATTACAACTTGTAATCTTTTATTCCACAACAGACTTCCAGATAAATTAATGTTTGTCTTTTGATGCCACAGGTCAGTATTGTGTAACACTGATCAAACGAAACGACTAACACAGATTTGTAACTTGTAAACATAATTTTCACGTCTCACCGAGTGTGTTCCCATGCCCAACCTTCCAAGCCGTAGTCATCAGCTATAATTTACTGGCCTGTGAAAAGTATCACCTTTTGGGCGAAACATAAGCCCTGGTTTCAAAGAAAAACCAATTGGAGTTACCTCCGGAACGTTGTGGGCACAACAAAAGAAAACAACCGAATGCCGTAGGCTAAAAAAACATTTATTTCACATAAACCTAACCTCCATGACGAAAAGAAACGACTGTGAAGAGGATGGTTCACTAGAAGGAATGAGACTCGCTATAAACCAGTCTATGATATCACTGCTTTAGGCCAAATAAAAAAATACCCTTGGTTCGGGTCACCCGACCGATCGTATTTTCCAGAGTCCATAAAATGCGACAACAGACAATTTTATAAAGGTTAGAAAACTAAATTGTACACTACAGACTCCGATCGTACTCAGTAAAAATCGCCGACCATATATTTTATCGGCAGTTAGTGGCTATTAAAATATTTTTTTCCCGAAAAGAAAAGCATTGTCTTGGATCTCGTAAACATCGTCAACCATGGAAGACAATTTACAGTAACGCACTCTCTGATTTGTGAAGATCATCCAATTAGAATTGTCGTTGCAAGTCTGAACTAACATGGCCGTGGTCCCATATTTGTCCCAGGAACAATTCAAAAATTAAACTTCAGAAAAAAAAATGTTATGCCTACCTACCTACTCTAATTTTCATCATTCATATGACACGAACCAAGGGTATTGTTTTGTTTGGCCTTAGCTTTGTTCCTCGTATTTAACACGCAGTGTGTAAATAAACACTTCTTGTGGTTGGTGTAAGGCAGACTGGAGAATATCGGACCAGGTGCAGAAAGGGACCTCATCCTTTCATCTCTCTCTTACGTGTTTTCTTTAACGTCCGTGCGCCGCCACCATCCAGTGAGGATTAGCTATTGGGTGCAGACTACCCCATTCAAGCGTTCGTACACGTCCCACCTCCGCCACCAAACCCAGTTGAAAATACCTCAATCTCAAAGTCGTATTTATTTGTTTTCTCTCTTTTTTGTGCCTATTGAATTGTGTTACGAAAGCATTTTCACGTGAATGGAACATGTATCCAAGCGCTGCACTGTCAACAATCGCCATCTGGTGACAGTATGGATTGCGCACCACGGCACATTCTGTGTACATCCAATAGCAGCCATTATTTAACACAATTTCAGAACTGTAGAATATTTGACAGGAATCTGGAAAATTATGTGATTGTCAACCAAAGCTATTTGTGGTTAAAAATAAAAGGTGTAGTGTCATATAAGCAAACTCGACGTAAGTTTGTTAAAAGATAGCCCCACCCCCACCCCCAGCACTGGGGAAAGGAAGACGTAAATGCATGACACGATTGTGACATTACATTGTCTACAAATATTTTTGTTGTGTGGTAAAACTCACGATCATTAAAAACTATGTTGTACGGTTCTGGTAATTAACAAGTTATTACACTTACATATCTTTCATACATCGTTTGTTTGGGATTTAAAAAGATATTACTAAGCACGTTTCATAAAATAAATATTGCGCACCTGGATGCACTCAAACCGTCAACACCCCCACAAACATGCACCAGCAATAAACAAAAAAATCCACTTTAACAGGTTCTGAAGGATGTAGAGGATGTAGAGGTAGTATTATCCATGATTTTGGTGAAGAAAACCAGACTTGACAGTCAAGTGCAGTGCATATTGCAGGTTTCTTTCACGAACACCAGGCATCATCAGCGTTTTGATTGTATTTCGTCATTGCTTTTAGAACTGGCACTGTTTAACACATGATTAACACAATATTATGTTTATGACTGGTACTGTAAAACACGTGTTTAACCAAAAGCTTTAGGACTGGCACTGTAGAACACATGGTCAACCAATGGCCTTGACGATCAGATTTGCAAATTAAAGCTAGCCGATGTTCTAAACGCCATCATGAATAAGAGCGACAGAAATACGAAACAAAAACAAATTCTAGCTGATTAATATCTGTTCTAAACACCATCTTAAATAAGAAAATAAAGGTTTATTATATTAATATCCATTTTAAATGTTATCTATAATGAGAGAAGGAGAGAGAGAGATATATATATATAGAGAGAGAGGATAGAGAGAGAGAGAGAGAGAGAGAGTGAGAGAGAGAGAGAGCGAGAGGGATAGAGAGAAAGAGAGAGAGAGAGAGGAATAACACAAAACTGCTAGATTATAGATATCTCTTCTAAACGCCATTACTAATAAGAAAGCAACCCGCCAGAAGTACGTGCATGATCAGAGAGCTAAATCGAGTGAGGAGAAAGAGAGCAATAAATATCAAACAACAGACTTGTATTTCGTAATGAACTTTGCGTGACATCCTGGAGAGAGCCCGCGACTCGCTCTCTCCATATCGCCGATCTATGGAGAACTTAAATAGCGCTCTCTTGTTCCGATACGATCAGCGTTCACACGTTTTGTAACGATTATACCGCGATAACAAGGCTAGGTGTATTATTATGAACTGATACACACCAATACAGTGTACTAATTCAATATATGTCATCTGATAAGGGTGGGTCGTGCCCCGTGCACCCACGGATTCATACCCCCAACAGCTCAGCATCTTTATTCTACATGTAACTGTACCACTGTAAAATATCACGTAGCAATTTGCACAGAGCGAGTCTTGCTACAGAGAACTGGGTATGTTTAACTGTCGCAGTCAACTAGTCTCATCGCTAACTTTTATGTGACATTATTACCGTCTTGTCAAGTTGAATTAAAAGCATATTCACACTGAATTTAAGTGTCTTTGTGCTCTAAGTATTAATTACGAATGAAACTTACATGCATTTGTGATACTAGATCTCGCTTTTATATCACGCAAGACGGTTTATCTGAACCATGGTATAGGGAATTTCATGTGGGGGTTTATGGTTTATGATTTATTTGTCAGTGAGGATAATTCATTATTATTTTTAAAATATTGATAATAAGCGAGATGCGGTGGTTATGTAAGTAGTTGGAAGAAGTATTTTTTATGGACAAACCAAATGTTTATATTTAAAATTAATTCTTTGTTTGGAAATTAATTAGGTCCGTGGGAGTATGTGTTGAAACAGTTTATGGCTAGACTGTTCACATTTTGTAGTCAATATATTAAACAAATGCATTGGTATAACAAGTCAAAAAATTTATAAAAGGTGATACATTTCTGGTACCGGCTGACGGTTTAGGATCAATAATTGATTGTTTTACTCAGAAGCAAGCGCTTGTGCTCAAGAAAGGGATAAACTGGTTATTTTATTTTCCTGCTTATATCTAATTAAGGTTAAACCTCACTGTCTTAAGCATACAGCTGCCTGTGTTATCAAACGCGAGAAAGAGCTTAATATTAATGGGCAAAGAAGAATAACTGACGCGAGTTGGGACTACAAATTAATGGAGGAACATTAAAAAGAAGAATATCAGACGAGAGTAGGTGCGTCACATCAACAGAGGAATTACCAAAACAACAAGAATGTCGGCCACAACCCCGGTTATGAAAGATTTGCTGCAGAAAAAGAATGATTTAGAATCTAAAATTAAAGAGTCAACCGAGATTCTTGACTCGGTATGAAAGAAGCCTTGTTTAAGTTGTAAATAAAGAATAATTTTTAATAGTTTGGGTTAGAAATTCTGACTAAACCGGTCTCTGTTTTAAGTTTTAAAACAGTAACACCAACTATAAAAACTTATTTAGTAAGCCCACTGGCACTGAATTTATTTTATAGAAGGGGTTTACCTGGGTTTTATAAAAGAGGGGTCCCGGGACTCACCTGTTTCTTTTTTGATGGTCCTAACCTAAAACCACAATTTAGTCGAGTTGCAGAAAACAGGTTCTGCATTGAGAAAAAATATTCTGTTTTATATTGAATAAATGAATTCTTTTTTATGACACTAAAATGTCCTTGTACATCATCCACCCCACCCCCTATTGTTTATTCATGACTAAGTTGATAATATAACCAAAACATGGGACGCAGTGTCTCTGATTTTAGGGCTCAGATGACATTTTATTGCGTCATTTATCAGTTTATGCAGGTTTTGTGAGTCTGGTAAATCCATGTTATAGTATTGATCTGTACCCCAAAGAGTCACTAAATTACGAAATTATCTCACAATTTTAAATATTTAATAAAACAAAAAAAACACGTTTAATGAGATCAGGATAGTAATTAGAATGCAAACTGACAAGGAGGTAAAAAAAAAAGAATCTATTTTTAGTGAATAGCAAATTTTGCATTTGCTCAACAGTGGATAAAGGCAAAACCATCAATTGTGTCTAGATCAGAACCAGTTAAGACAGTTGTCAATCTGTATGTTGTAAAATCCATTTTCTGATTGCTTTTCACTTTTTTAGGCAAAAGTTTTATTTCTGAGACCTATGTATGTTTTTATGTTGGGATTAAATGAGGGGCTCAAGCCAATAAACTATCAACATTTAGCATTTGTATATGTTTTTCAGCAAAAAGGGGTCGGAACCGATGGAGCTCTGGTTGATGCTGATGGTTTTCCACGAGCGGATATTGATGTGTATTCTGTGCGACAAGCACGCCATCAGATTGCCTGTATGTTTTACACATTCCACAGCTTGTTAAAGACATGTTGTTTGTTGGGGTTTTTCTGTTGTTCTTTTTAAGGACACAACTAGAGCACATTGATTTATTAATCATTGGTTATTGGATGTAAAACATTTGATCATAATTATGCGTAGATTATAGAAAACCTGCAACATTTTTATATTTTTAAGAGATTTTTTATAGCAATTTTACCACATGCAAGACAGTACATACCATTGCCTTTGATATATCAATTGAGGGCACTTATTATAACGGGGGAGAAAACCTATCTGGGAATAAGTATAGAAAGGATTCAATCCTATGACCAAAGCATCTTAGGTGAATGGTCTACTAACTGAGCTAGATCTCACCACACTTTGTTACTATAGAAACAACAGTTCCTTAGGGGCGGTCCATAAATGTCAATGGATTTCACAATCCTAACTATGTTAGGATTGGATTAGACCCACCCCCTTCCCCTAATCCTAACATAAATACATTGATATAATGTGTACTACAAGATGACTTTTGTTAACAGATTATACGTGTTGGCTTTACATATTTACTGGTAGACCTGATATAAAACATTAACACTAAACGTAAACATTAAGTGCGCTGATTTGATATAGCACTAGTTGTAGTATTATAGTATCGTTACCATTGGTTGTTGCAAAGTCCATTCAACAATTTGTGGGCAGGAATAGAACATCACAGTAATTTATGCATATTCTCTTTCGGACTCACTGTGGTTGACGATGTATTGATGCAGTAGATGACAATTGTATAGAGTGCCGCCACAAAAACAAGCCCCCCAAAATACTGATGTTATGGCCTGAAAAGCAATCAGAACATGGCGTTCACCCCCTGCCCCTTATTTCGAATTGTCAGGAACAATGACCTTCGATGGACTGATGTTTTACCTGAAAAGCAATCCGAACATGGCTTTTACCCCCTTCCGAACTTTGTTCAGATTGTGAAGCACATCGATATTTATGGACCGTCCCTTACATGGGAAGAATTTTGTGATAGCTCCACAGCATATGGTGTCATCACAAAACTTTTTATAATCAACATGTCCCGATCTCAAGGCAATCACTGGAAGTTGCTGCAGTGCCCACAGACAATAAATTTTGATCTCTTTTTTTTTTCAAATTCTATCAATTGGTCCACAACCTGTATACCTAAGGCTGTATTACATGTATATTTATGTCTGTTAAGTGCAAATAAAAAATGAAAAGTACCCTGTATGTGACAGAACAGACTTTTAGATGATTACGTATTGAAAATGTTATATTTGATACCTTAAAATAACTAATTAGACAAACGGTTAAACAACATTCCTTTCTTTTTCATTAGGTTAAGACATGTTAAAAAATAAAATTACTGTCCTTGCCAGAACCAAAATTTCACATTGCTAATCATTTGTTGTTTTTCTTTTCTTAAAATGTTAATTTTACTATGAAAATGGCAGTTTCATCACTTGTATTGCCTCCGTCTAACAGAATTATTACTTACTAAATATTTTATAGAATTGCCATATACTTCATTGATTATACAAAGTGTTAGAATGGTTTTAAAAATTCCTTTATTATTCATTAGGTCTTCAGAATGACCATGTGGAGGTAATGGCAGAAATAGAAGCAGAGCTATATCGTATCCATGCTGCCGCTAGACAGGAGCAAGGTGGTGTACAGACCATGGACACGCAGCCTTCTGTTAATTCTGGCCAGGCTCCACGACTTCCGTTTGCCAGGATAGACGCAGTGGAACCCGGTTCTCCAGCACACCAAAGTGTCCGTCTGCTACTTATTATAGATACTGCTAGATAGGGGTGCAACGATACGGACAAAACCGTATTGCGATATATTTCGATACGGCAAACCCATATTGCAATACATACTGCAATACAGTTTGATTAATTTCCAAGATGTGATTGTCATATTTTGATACTATATTACTAATTACTAAACATATTTGAAAAAAGAGAATTTATAAACACAGTAGATTTATATGTTTTAATTAAATTTAGATTTTTATAACTTAACTGTCATAAGAATTAGATGGATACTCATTAGGTAGATATAACATAATATATGTAACCATATCTAAGTATGTATTGCGCTCACAAAGCTAACTCTGCCACTCACTAATGGGGAATTTTAATGTAATCTTGCTAAAAAAAAAAAATCTTTTATAATGGCCATTTAAGTGCAGAAAAAAGATGACTTCAATTTTTGACGTTTTTATAGATATTTTGATGAAAGTTACTGTTGTGCAAGTATTGCAATATACCGGTATATCGTTGCACCACTATCAGTATCACTTGAGTACATTGATTTATTAATTGTCTGCTATTGGATGTCAAATGTTAAAAAACTTGTGACGCATGGTCAAGTGTGAGTCAGCCTCAGACAGGTTTTGAACCATGGTCTTTTGCTTGAAAGTACAATGTCCTACCACTGGACCACTGCAGCTCACAAAACATTTAAACAACCATATACAGTCAAATCTCATTGGCTCGAACACCTCCGGGGCCTAAAATTATTATTCGGCCAAACCATTTGGTCAACATGAGATATTTCAGTGTTGAATGAGACACACTGGATATGTACAACATGCAATACAATAAATAAACAAATGACAAGTAAGTTATCTAGATTCACATTAATTTATTAATGAACATATGTGCATATATATATATTATGATATTGTAACATGGAATGAAAATGAAAACGATATTATAATTGTAAAGAAAAACAATAATATGTATGTGTAATACAAAAAGTTTATACATTTTTAAATTATTACAGCTGAAAAAGAAATACATGTACGTATATTAACAATTATTCTGTATTTACGTTTTCCCAATGCTGATTCAAGTATCCCCCATTACCGGGTCCTTCCTTGAATTTCTCATAAATTTCAGTCTTATCTTGTTCCGATCTGGATATCCCCCCGTTGCTGGGTCCTCTCAAGATTGCTCGGAGACTGACATAACTAAAGAGATAATTTTTTTAGTTCCCCCAATATTAAATAGAAAAAAATGTTTGAGCGAAGAGGCCTTTGACTGTTTTAAATGCATAATTGTTGGTGTGTTTAGTGTTAATTAATACTCTGTTAGTGATACTAATGGATTTTCTTGGATCAAAGAAACATTTTGCTGCAGCCCATGCCTATACTAATTATTTGATTGGAATCGTTGTAAAACTTCATTCATTTAACACTTACTGAATCGCTGTCTATATTTCAAAGATAATTACCGATAATTGCTAAACAAACAAGTAGTGAAAACTTTTATAGAAACGATTCCTGTTCCGCTTAAATAATTAATCCTGAGCTTATATTAATCAACAGCCCAAGCGCAGAAAATTTGCTGATCTGGTTCAACAGGTTTTGTACCAGTCTTAAGCGGGACAAGGCAAACGATCTGTTATCGGCATTGATATTTTATGGATTAGTGGTTCGAGGGAAATATATCTAATTACACTGATTTATATCAGACTGGACCAAAATTTTAGTTCGAGGGAAGGCTTATATTCGACGCAAGAGTTATTCAATCTATCCATAGGTCATTTAATGGTTTACTGAACCTAAAATATCAGGACTTAGATTCTGGTTCGAGTGTAGCTGTGTTGTCGACCAATCTGATGTCAACCCAACGAGATTTGACTACAAACCTTTGCTTTGTGTTCAAGTAACATTTATAACCTACATGAAGATAGCATGTATCAGACGGTAATGTACATCAATAATAAATTCAAGTTGGAATCTAAATAAACGTGTTTTTGGTCATCAAATGTTTACTGCCCTGGGTACTAGCATCATTTTAAGTTTACTCAACCCCACAAATTTCTACTCAACCGGAGTGAGTAATGATGAAAAGATAATGCTATAAATCTCTTGTTTTTTTTTAACTTCAATTTTTTGGAAATATTCTTAATGCTGATATGTTTAACTTTATTTCAGGGTCTCAATATTGGTGATGAATTTGTTTTATTTGGCTCCATTTCCATTGAAAACTTTGATAATCTGAATACAATTGGTTCTCTGGTGAAGCATAGCAAAGGGGTGAGTTGCCATGCTGTTCAGTTATGAGTTTCATAACAAAAGTCCATTAGTTCTATTGTGCAACATAACAGATATGCTTATAAAGTGTTTTCTGGCACTTGATGATAAGGCCACGCATTTTTGATTAAATGTTTTACGGACCCGCCGACACGTTTGGAAAAGTCCTGATGAAAAAATAAAATGAAGGTGTCCTATTTTATTTTTCCCCGCCGATACTTAAATTTAGATTCCCGACCAAAAATAAAAAAGCTAAATATTTTCTGTGGGAGTCAAATCGCCAATTTATTATAATGGGCGATCACTTTTCAACCCCTTTGTTGACGTGCATGTACAATTTTTTTTTTTTTTCCTCCTATGGTAAGAACTTAGGTCCTAAAAAAATAAAAAATAAAGCAGTTTGTCTTAATTTTATTTATTTTTTTTCCTTCCTCCTACAGTAAAATTTTGTAAAAAAAAATCCATAAAAATTTAATATAAAATGCGTGGCCTAACTAGGAAATTGGGCCAAAATTTATTATTATGTTTTTTTTCAATATCTAAACTTGGCAGGTTGTAAGAGTAGGGAATCCAGAAAATCTATTTAGGGGGCTCCTAAAGAATTGTCTGATTCTTTAAAAAAAAAAAAATTAAATAATAATTAAATATAATAATAAGTTTTTTTAAATACGCCACTGGGTAATAAAAAAAAATTAAATGTTGACATACTACACCTAAATTGTTTCAGCATATTCTCAGAAATAAAATAATTATTATGTTGCACTGAATTGCCAGTTAAAACATGATCTTTTTCATTTTTCAGAGTGCACTAAAAGTGACTGTCCTGCGGAATGGTAAAGAAATAGGTCTCAGTATTAGTCCTCAAACATGGAGCGGAAGAGGTTTATTAGGGTGAGACACTAAATATTTAAACAAAATACTTACCATTGTTAATCAGTTGGATAGTGTGGTTTCTGGGCTGTAGGATTTCAAATTTCATGGGAAACACATTGTAGGTTCATGAGAACCCATCTGAAGCAGTTTTTTGGGTAATCCAAAATAACATAGCAGTGATACGAAAATCATGGGAAACAAAATTTCAGTTCCGTGATTTTGATGACACGGTACAGACACGCTACCGGTAACGATCATTCCCATGAAATCCTATGGCCTGGGTTTCTTAAATGACACCACAAGAGCTTATTGATTTATTAATCATCAGCTATTGGAAGTCAAATATTTGGTGATTCTGACATGTTGTTATCAGAAGAAATCCACTACATTTGTCATTAGCAGCATGGGATCATTTATAGTTTCCCACAGACTGGACAGTACATTCCGCAGCCTTTGAAATACCAGTCGAGAGGCACTTGTGACAGAAAATAACACAGTTGGAGAATGAGACTACCGAAGGGGTTTGATCCTACAATCAAAGGATCTCAGGAAAATGCTGTAGTGACTGAGCTTTTACAATAGTTATACCAGGATTCAGAATTAACATTTGTCAGTCCAAAATAAATCAATAAAATATAGCCTGTAATATTCTGACAATAAATGTTGTTTCAATAATTTATTGTTTTATAAATATTTGAGTAGCAAGTTGATGCAGATATATTTTACTTAAAAATATGAATACATTGGGTAGGCAGGCAGAAAAAAAAACCCAAGCATCTGGAAATGATCTGTGCTGGCCAAAACTGGTCATGGTTGTATTATTTTGACCATTGTGATGTAGCTCAAATGTTAGACTGTCCACCTGTGAAGTTGTTTTGGATATTTTCTTTTCCAACCAGTGGTCCACAACTGGTTCATGAAAGGCCGTGGTATGTGCTGTCCTGTTTGTGGGACAGTGCATATAAAAGAACCCTTGCTGCTTATCAAAAGGAGTAGCCTATGTGGCGGCAGCAGATTTCCTCTAAATATATGTCAGAATGACCATATGATTGACGTCCAATAGCCGCGGATAAGATTAAAATCAATGTGCTCTAGAGGCGTTGTTAAATAAAACAAACTTTACTTTATTTTGACCACTGAGTTGTTAAAACAAGTTATTGTTACTACTCAAAGTAAACTGTTTATGAGAAAGGTTTATTGAGCTACTCTTTAACTTGTTAATGAAATACTGGTACATCCACTTTATCCTGTGAAAGTTAGAATGGGGAATTCCATGAGGCTCTTCATTTTCTAAAATCTGTTAATGCAGGATAAAAATAAAATAAAGTATATTAATTTGTTTAATTCTTTTATTTTACTACTTAAAACATTGGTATTTATTGAATAATTTTACAGTATCTGTCCATTAAACCTATTTCAAAACAGAACTATATATGGGCAATTCCACTGTCACGGGTGTGACCATCAGAGAGGTTTTATAGAATATACAATGAAAACTACAAAGTGGCTTTGGTTTCAAGGTGTGATTAGAAACACTGACACCCAAATTATGAAGTACAGTCACCATTATATTT